>PVIU01016951.1:0-43351 GCA_004026605.1 Ondatra zibethicus
CTTGTATATTTTGGAGATCAGACCTCTGTCTGATGTGGGGTTAGTGAAGATCTTTTCCCATTCTGTAGGCTGTCGTTTTGTCTTGTTGACTGTGTCCTTTGCTTTACAGAAGCTTTTCAGTTTCAGGAGGTCCCATTTATTAATTGTTTCTCTCAGTGTCTGTGCTGCTGGGGTTCTATTTAGGAAGTGGTTCCCTGTGACAATGCATTCAAGTGTACTTCCCACTTTCTCTTCTATAAGGTTCAGTGTGGCTGGCTTTATGTTGAGGTCTTCGATCCATTTGGACTTGAGTTTTGTACATGGTGATAGACATGGGTCTACTTTCATTTTTTTACATGTTGATATCCAGTTATGCCAGCACTACTTGTTGAATATGCTTTCTTTTTTCCATTTGATATTTTTTGCTTCTTTATCAAATATCAGGTGTTCGAGATGTGTGGATTGATATCCGGGTCTTCTATTCTGTTCCACTGGTCCTCCTGTCTGTTCTTATGCCAGTACCAAGCTGTTTTCAGTACTGTAGCTCTGTAGTATAGCTTGAAGTCAAGGATTGTGATGCCTCCAGATGTTCTTTTGTTGCCCAGAATTGTTTTGGCTATCCTGGGTTTTTTGCTTTTCCAAATGAAGTTGAGTATTGTTCTTTCGAGGTCTTTGAAGAATTTTGTTAGGATTTTGATGGGCATTGTGTTGAATCTGTAGATTGCTTTTGGTAGGATTGCCATTTTTACTATATTAATTCTGTCTACTCAAGAGCATGGGAGGTCTTTCCATTTGCTGGTGTCTTCTTCAATTTCAAAGATTTAAAGTTCTTGTCATACAAGTCTTCCACTTGTTTGGTTAGAGTTACTCCGAGATATTTTATGCCATTTGTGGCTATGGTGAAGGGTGTTGATTCTCTGATTTCTTCCTCAGTCCTTTTATCATCTGTGTACAGGAGGGCTACTGATTTTTTTGATTTGTTTTATTTTTAATGTATGTACCTGTGTGTGGGCATGTAGTCATGGGTACAGGGGTCCTCAGACAGCAGAGGCATCAGAGCCCCTGGATCTGGAGGTAAAGGTAGTTGTGAGCCATCTGATGTGGGTGCTGGGAATGGAGTTTGAGTTTTTACAAGAGCAGCAATTGCTCTTAACTGCTGAACCATCTCTCTGTCCAAATACAACCAAATATATTCTATTCTAATAGTATATCCTTGATGGGTTATCTTTTTTTTTTTTTTTTTTTTTGGTTTTTCAAGACAAGGTTTCTCTGTGGCTTTGGAGCCTGTCCTGGAACTAGCTCTTGTAGACCAGGCTGGCCTTGAACTCACAGAGATCCACCTGCCTCTGCCTCCCGAGTGCTGGGATTAAAGGCCTGCATCACCACCACCCGGCTCCTTGATGGTTTTTTAATTGTTTGTTTGTTTGTTTTTTGTTTTTTTTTTATAAAGATTTATTTATTAAGTATACAGTGGTCTGCCTGCATGTATCCCTGAGGGCCAGAAGAGGGCACCAGATCTTGTTACAGATGGTTGTGAACCACCATGTGGGTGCTGGGAATTGAACTCAGGTCCTTTGGAAGAGCAGGCAGTGCTCTTAACCACTGAGCCATCTCTCCACCCCCTGTTTGTTTGTTTTTGATAAACTCTCCTATATCCTAGGCTGGCTTCAAAGCATATAGATAGCAGAAGATGACCTTGGACTCCTGACTGCTCTGGCTGTCCCCTAGCATTACTAGCGAGCGTGTAAATGTTTTCACACCTGATTTATTTTGTGCTAAGGAGCTAACTCTGGATTGGGTGCCTGCTTGGCAGGTATTCGATGGCTGAGTCACGCCCTAGCTTTCCTGCTAGAGGGTTAGCGCTTGTTGTTTTGTCAGGAGTCATTTTTTTTTTCTGAAATGCGTATGAGTGTTTTGGTTGCCTGTGGGTCAGCACCATTTGCAATCGCTGTTAGAGGAGACCAAAACGAAGTGCTGGGTCCCTTGAAACTGGAGTCATGGAAGTTATGAACTGTCACGTGGGTGCTGGGAACAGAACCTCTACAAGAGCATCAAGTTCTCTTAACCATTTGCCATCTCTCCAACCCCCATGACAGAGTTGCTTGTTAGTAGCCCTGCCTGTCCTGGAACTCACTTTGTAGATCAGGCTGGCCTCAAACTCATGGAGATCAGAGTGTTGGAATTAAAAGTATGCACTTCTGCTGCCTTCCTAACTGTGACCCTTTAATACAATTCCTCATGTTGTGGTGACTCCCAACCATAAAATTATTTTTGTTGTTTCTTCATGATTGCAGTTTTGGTACTGTTATGAATCATAATGTAAATATCTGATATGCAGAATTCTGACTCACAACCTTCAAAAGGGTCACAACCCTCTGCTCTAAAGAAACCAGGGATGTCAAATACACAGTGTTATCTCTTCTTTTTTTTCCCCCTTTTGAAACAGGGTTTCTCTGTACAGCCCTAACTGTCCTAAAATTCACTCTGTAGACCAGGGTGACCTCAAACTCAGATCCACCTGCCTCTGCCTCTCGAGTACTGGGATTAAAGGCCTGCCCCACTACCTCCTAGCTAGGGTTGTCTCTTCAAAAAAAGAGATTTATAAACTGTTTTCAGCCCAGAAGGCCGAAATATTAACAAGGTAACCTCTGCCCTATCTGTATGACTGAAATCACACCAGATCCTCCCCAGCCTTTAAGATGTCACATGCATCTATCCATAGAACACATCCTTATGGTGACATGTACCTTGAAGAGTTTTATTATGCACACAGGATTGTGTTACACCAGGAAACTTTTTTCTAACTTGTACTGTACACAAACATGCCTGAAATAAACTGCCTGGGGTCAGACTTTGGAAGTTTGAGTCCTGTTAAAGCAGACTTTCTTCTTGCCTCCCAGGGACAGTGTTTGCAGAGACACCCACACCCACACACAACAGTCCATCATGTCCCAGAAATCCAGATCGCAGGAGCTTGAAACAGGGGATCACACTGCATGCACAGTCAGGAAAAAGCAATGAATGCAGGCTGCTGCTTAGTTCCTTTTCTCCACCCACACAGTGCAGGATCCAGCCAGGGAATGGGACCACACATGCCCACACCCACACACAGCTCCCTCCACATAGCCCCCCCGCCCCCTCCACACAGGCCCACACCCACACCCACATACAGCTCCCCCACATAACCCCCACACACACGCACACAGGCCCACACCCACACACAGTCCCCCACATAGGCCTCCACACGTGTGTGCACACGCACGCACACACACACACACACACACAGTGGGTTGGCTTTCCCACCTCAAAGCAACCAAGATAATCCTCCAGAGGCATACCAACAGACCTATCTTCTAGGTGATTTTAGATTCTACCAAGTTGACAATTAGCATTAACCATCACAATGACATTTGTATATTTATTTATTGTGGTACAAAGAATGTGTTTTATCAAAACCTCAGAAAATAAGTGGGCTTTTGTTCATTTTTTTATTTTTCTATTTGAGGCAGGGACTCACTCTATAGACCAGGCTAGGCTTGAGTTCACTTTGTAGCCAAGCATGGCCTTGAACTCCTTTGCCTCATTCCAACTATGTGCCAGTGTATGTGGCTTGTGTGATGTTGGGGCTCAAGCCCGCACCTTCCTACATGCCAGGCAAACTCTCTACCAACTGAGCCCACATCCAGTCCACCCAGTACAGTCCTTAAAAGTTGCCTTCTATAGCGGAGCAATATTTGTTAGGAATTTGCATGTACCACACTAGCTCTGGTCTCTGTGGTCTTGAATTTGAGATCTTCCTGCTGTAACAGGGCCCCAGACCTTAGCACAATTGATTCCATGATGGAAGTACCATTCAGGCTGTAAAACTCAGCATACAGACAGTACCAAAACAAAAACAAAGACCTAATCCATCAAAGTCCATACATAGTTTTACAAAAGTCTCTAAATGTATAAACCTTGCCCTTTTGGCTTCTGTAGTTCTGCTTCTGGCTAACTGTTCTTGTTAACTGAAGTATGTCAACCTAGAACGTGGTTTTTGTGCTCAACCACTCACCCTGAGAAAGGCTTGGTGCTACACTGGGATCCCAAACATCCAGTATGAGCCGGGTGGTGGTGACACACGCCTTTAATCCCAGCACTCAGGAGGCAGAGGCCAACCTAGTCTACAAGAGCTAGTTCTAGGACAGGCTCCAAAGCTACAGAGAAACCCTGTCTCGAAAAACAAAAACAAAAACAAACATCCAGTATAGTAGCCATGTGCTAATAAATATTTTCTATTGGCTTAAATCAATGTCTGTTCTCTGGTGGATACCCTACAACATTGCTTCAGCCTCCCTAGTAGCTGGGACTAGAAGCCTGTCCCACCAGGCTTGGCTTTGCTAGCTCCATTTTGGAAAATAACCAACCACATAATCACCTTTCATCTCTGAAATCGCATGCTTTATTCCCAATGAGATGTTATTTGACTTAGTTCTGATCAGCCCTGTATCTCCCCAAAACTCGATGCTTTTGGATTCAGTCTACAGTGCAGCAGACAAGACTTCTTCCTCAAACCTGCTACCTTCCCTGGAATCAAGAAGCACTTCTGGGGCCTGGAGAGACAGTTCAGCAGATAAGAGCACTGGATGCTCTCCCAGAGGACCTGAGTTCGATTCCCAGCACCCACATGGTGGCTCACAACCATCTGTAACTCCAGTTCTAGAGTGTTCAACAGGTGAATAAATAATAAAATGAAACCTTTAAAGGAAAAAAAAAAGCCATTTCAGATGGAGAGAGGTCAGTGGCACTTGGTGATCATGTAAAGGTCCTAGGTTTGAGCCCCACATCATAAAGAAACAACAAAATCCCTCTCCTTTCTGTCCCTTCAGGGCATATGAGTAAAAGTGTTGAAGAAAATTAAAAACACCTCACATTTTCAGTTATCTGCATTATTATTCCAGTAAGTGCATGATACTCTAGAGTCTGGATCCTTCTCTACTAATAGCAATGTTTATTTCTTCATTTGTTTGTTTTGGTTTTTCAACACAGGGTTTCTGTGAGTAGCCCTGGTTGTCCTGTAAACCAGGCTAGCCTCGAACTCAGAGATCCACCTGCCTCTGTCTCCTGCATGCTGGAATTAAAGGCACGTGCCACCACTGCCTGGCTAGCAGTGTTTATTTAATAACTGTATTTACTCCCATATGTGGAAAGAACCCAGGCAGCCCACAGTGGAACGCCCCTGAGGGTTTCTGCTCCTTTGATAGCTTCTTGCTGTCCACTGAAACAGTGCTGGTTTTCTGAGGGTCTCTGGCTCTCAGAATAATCTTTTCCCCTTTCAGTTTTTCTGGCTGCCCCTATCTGCTCCATCCTCCCATGGCACAAAACCAGCCATGTTCAAGCTCATTATGCATTTGCTGTCCTCTATATGATACATAGAATAAAGAATTGAGGGGGCTGGAGAGATGGCTCGGTGGTTAAGAGCACGGACTGTTCTTTCAGAGTACCTGAGTTCAATTCCCAGCAACCACATAGTGGCTAGCAACCATCTGTAATGAGATCTGGCGCCCTCTTCTGACCTGCAGGCATACATGGAGGCAGAATGTGGTATACATAATAAATAAATAAAATCTTTAAAAAAAAAGAATTGATACAAGAGAGTATCAGTGCATAATTTATATAGTTAGACAAGATATGTGCATATATATGTGAGATATGCATATATACACATATATGTATGTATTATGTATGTATGTATATAATTTACGAGGCTGAAGCAATACTGCCCCAAGTTTGAGGCTAGCCTGAGCTAAATAGAAAGACTTTAAAAAACAAATGGGGGGAGGCGTGAGAAGAGGAGGGAGGGAAAACTGCAGTTTATAAAATAAATTTAAAAAGGTATTTAAATTTTAAAAAAAATCGACAAGGGGCAGAGATATAGCTCAGAGGTTCAGAGCACTCACTGTTTTTTCATCTATCATGAGATCTGGTGCCCTCACTTGGTGTGCAGGCAGAACACTGTATACACAGTAAATAAATAATATTAAAAAAATGGACAAAACCATGCTTCATTATCTGACACAGTCCATCCAGGACTTGCTATAGGGGACTTTCATTTCTTTATTTCCTTGGTTGTTGCAGTATCTTCTCCAAGCACCCTGGAGACGGCTACCTCTTCTAGCAGTAGGACCAGACAGTCTCTCTCTCTGGAGGCCCTTAGAACATACTGACTGAATATGGAAGTCACCTGAAATGGACCCCAAGGATTTTGTAATCAGCCAGGCTCCAATAGGCCATATGGTTGATCAAGCCATTTCATCTCTTTCAGGAAAAACACTGAAAGCTCATTCCAGAATACAAAAACTAGTTTTGTTAATAGTTCCGCGGGGTCAGAGCTATGTTTTGTTAATGTGTTTCCATTACTAAGGCTTTCCCAGGTGGGCGGGCCAGCCGGGCTCTGTCTTCATTCTGCTGTTGGCCGGTTCCCCAAGAGACTTCAGAGTGCAGTGCGGGTTGCAGCAGAGTTGCAACAATGCTGAATGGACTGTTTCAAACAAACAATGTTTCTTTGAAAGCACATCTATAAATGTGTTTGTAAATGGGGTTAGTCCCTCGTGTAAAAAGGGTCTGCAGCTGCTAAATAGAAAAATCTCCAAGTGAATCAGAAGTGACTCAAGAGGTTGGAAAACGGTGGCAGGGTTTCGTGACCCCACCAGGGCTACATCTGAACACCTTCCAGCTCCCAGATCGATGTTTGTTTCTGTCACCTCTCACCTTTTGAATCATTTCCATTCAGCAAAAGCAGTCCGTTCAGGAGAACAAGGGCAATGTGACTTCTGTCCCTGATACCCGCTGTGTGCAGCGATGGAAAACACCGTTTTAGTTTTTAGCGAGTGCCCAGCATGGATGCAGGTAATGAAGAGAATTCTGCCTTTCTATAGCAGGCCTGGGCTTTCTGTGTGGCCATCAACCCCAGCTCGTTCAGATCCAAGTGCTTCTCAACACGGAGACTCCTTTCTAGCAAAGGGTCTGTTTAGTGATTTGTTTGTTTGTTTGTTTGTTTTTGGATGAGCAGATGGCATGTATTCTTGCCTTGGCACTAGTTCCTGGGCGAAAAGCTAGGTCTTCACTGCCAACCTTTTTTCAACCTACGGGTTCCTGAAGTGTCTCCGAACGTCCAGCAGATGGCGGCGCAGCTGAATTTTCTCGAGGTCTTGTGCCTGCCACGCTAAGCGAAAGGCCAGGGGAGCTGGGAGAAAAACAACAAAACGGAAAGGAGGCTTTAAAAAAGAAATTCTAATGCTCGACATATATTGCCTTTTGTTGCTACTGCTGCTGCTGGGTCAGAGTCTCTTTTTATTAGAAGTAGTGGAAGTAAAGTTGAAGTCTTTAAAAATGTTGACTACAACTCAAATACATGTGTAGGACCCAGCCGTGATGAGCTCAGTGGAGGCGCCTCTCGGGAGGTTTTTTTTTTGGGGGGGGGGGTTCGAGACAGGGTTTCTCTGTAGCTTTGGAACTAGCTAGCTCCTGGAACTAGCTCTGGTAGACCAGGCTGGCCTTGAACTCCGCCTGCCTCGCCTCCCTGCCTCCCGAGGGCTGAGATTGAAGGCCCGCGCCACCACCCTGCGCCCTCTCAGTAGTTTACCCTGAGGCAAAACCTGGTTCCAAGAAACAGCACAGAGACCACCCAGGCACCACGCAGGAACAGACCATCCAAGGAAATTCCTAACATTTCAACTTTTGTAGATAGGATCACCTGCCAGCACACACCCATTGCTTTCACCAGGACACCCCAAGACAAATGTCAGCCAATCAGGGGTCCTGAACCATAGAAATCCTTCACCCCAACCTTTGCTATTATAAAAACCCCAACCGAGCTCAGGGCTCTCAGATCACGCCAATAGGATGGACACACGCAGAGTCTTGAGTTCGAACTTGAATAAGAGTAAAATTTCTTTGCTTTCACTTACAGGACTCCTAGTTAGTTTTGGGGGGACACTGTGATCTGGGCATAACAATATGCAGGCTAGTTTTGGTTTGTTTTTGTTCTTTGTTCATTAGGTTTTGCACTTTTTAAAAAAGGATTTAGCCGGGAGTGGTGGCTCAAGCCTTTAATCCCAGCACTCAGGAGGCAAAGTCAGGTGTATCTCTGTGAGTTTGAGGCCAGCCTGGTCTACAGAGTGAGTTCCAGGGCAGGTTCCAAAGCTACATAAAGAAACCCTGTCTCAAAAAAACATTTTAAAAATTATTTACTTATTATTTTAATTTATGTGTACATAACTCTGTGAGTTTATGTGTACCGCCTGCATACAGTGCTTACAGAGGCCAGAAGGCATCTGATATCTTAGAGCTGGAGTTACAGGCAGTTGTGAACCACGTGAATGTCAGTGCGGGAATCAAATTTGGTCCTCTGCAAGATCAGTAAGGACTCTATACTGCTGTGTTTTCGCTCCAGTCCTAAGTTCTCTTTTTTAAAAGCACCAACAGGCAAGTTTTAAATCGATCTGTCTGTCTGTCTTATTTGGGTGGGAGTACCTGTGGAGGGCAAAGTACCATTGGTACTTGCAATATCAGTAATCTCTTTCCAAGTGTATTCCAGGGGTCAGTCTCAATCAGCAGGCTTGAGCTGTTAAGTACTTCTATCCCCTGAACCATTGGCCTGCCCAAGTTTGAAATAGCAATCGTCATGAGAGCACAATGGGACTGGAGATACAGGTCGGTGGTAGAATCCTTGGCTACGGTGCACAAGGTTCGGGGCTCAGGAGCTGCAAAACACACAAAGAAGTAAATAAAATGTAAGGGAGATAATGGTGGATAGATATGATGAATACATGTTGTATAAATGTATGAAACGTTAAAAGAATAAAATGTAACATTTTTAAAAGGCAGGATGTTTCTGAACTAAAGAAAACCGGACAGTGACTCCAAGGCGTGGCAACGGCGGACTCACCCGCTGCGACGGAAATGGCGGTGACCGCAGCGTCCGGACAGCGCCGCCTGCTGGTCAAAGCGGCAAAGAGCACCGCGCTGGGCAGATGCCCGCAGGGCGTAGACCCTGCGCATTCCAGAGAGCCAATTCTTCACTAAGCAAGAACGTAAAAAGCTAGGGACACAGCCAGAGAGGTCCTTCTGCCGGGAAGAGAAAACTGATGACTGTTATAGTCTGGGAAGGCAATGTCCCTGAGGGCTTTAGCGGCTTTAATGCTTCCAACAGTTAAAAAGGATGGGTTTGATTTTTTATGATATCATTGTCATTATAGACAACTCTAGTGGAGAATGGAAAGCAGAACCTGATAGGGGTCTGCTTTAATTTTATTTTATCTTGTATTAATGGGACTTACTAACTATTAAAAGAGGTTATAAGGCAAACTTGAAACATGAACAGGGGATGGCATTCTAAACGTGGAAGCGCTAATCATTTCTGCCTGTCGTTTTTATTCTAGGAACGTTGCGGTGAGATTTCTGGAGTCCCGCCTCCTCTCCCCACTTCCGTTTTCTCCTCACTCATTTGACAGGAGCCTCTGCACTCATCTCCTTAGAACACGTCATCACCATCCACTGGAAGACTGGATTGTGGTACCACCTTTTCCCCCTATGGCTGAAGCCGGCAGAAAGATGATGGGCTGCTATCGGCTCTTGAGCCTGCCTGATTGTCGGGAACCCTGCAGGATGCCAAATGCAGCTCCTCCTTCTGTTGCCTTCATTGAGCAGGTGCCTTTTCAAGCACAGCTTTCGCCTGATCCAACGATTAAGTCTTCCTTAGAGCCTTCCACTCACAGCGACTACGAGTTTTAAGAATCTTACACAATTTCGTTTTACTTCCATTAAGAGAATGCAGACCCACAGATGGGCGCTTTCATAGGACACTAGAACCTGAAATCGTGCAGTTGGCCAGGGCTGTCAGCAATATACCAGGGATCCGGGGAGGCCCTTGAGGCCATACTTCCCTGCTGAACTCAGACCACAAATGCAGCCTGGAGGGGCTTCAGCATTAGCTGTGTACCCACGCGGTCCACCGTGTCCCAATGAAAAGTAGCAAACGGTTTGGGTCACAAAGGAAGCACTGGTTAACCCAGTGGGCCACAAAACAGTACCAATAGACAAAGGTGTGGGGAAGAGATTTGAATGGAGGGATTCTAGGGCCGGAGGGAAATCGAGAAGGCGAGGAGAACCTAAACAGGATGCACTGTGTACATATAGAAAACTGGTTTTGTTTGTTTGAGACGGGGTTTCATCGTGTAACTCTGGCTGGCCTGGAAATTGGTATGTAGAGCAGGCTGGGGTTGAATTCAGAGATTAATGCATCTGCCTCCGCCTCCGGAGTGCTAGGGTCAAAAGCATGCGCCACCACTCCCACTGTATGAAATAACTAAAGAACAAATTCAGTAAAAGGAAAAAAAAATCTCCCCTAAAAACGGGGAAATAAAAGGAATGACGATGTGGGTCCTTGTGTGACAGACATGAAGAGTGTTTCCCATCACAGCCCATCTCTAAGCATTCATTATATAGGCTCTCATTCACAACAGCGGTGCCAGAAAAACCCAGATTAGGAACTCAGCAGCAAGACAAAGTTGGGTTAGTAGGTCCCCTAGATGAGTGCCTTTCTTGGCTGCAGCCCTCAGATCCTGATCCAACCAGATGAATAATACCAGGAGTCCTTTGTTTGGAGGACCAAAGCGCGGATATTTTGTAACTTTTAGTGAATAGGGCGGATAAACTTTTGTTTATCTGCAGAGAGGAAGAAGGGAATGCCTCCCTGTTACTCTATTGAAAGCGTCCTTCAGGAAGAACAGAGCAGCTAAAAACTCGAAGACAACGCTGGCACACATCTCCTGATTTGACCCTGGACTACTGAACCAAAGGTCACTAAACTAAGGCAGGGACGCGGCTTGAGCCTCCCAGGAGTCCCCAGAGGAAGTCGGCTCACACAAAGCCAAGCCCTTTTTCTCTGAAGGGGGGAGGGGAGCTGCTTTTTCTTTGTTGTTGAAGAAGGTATCTTCCAGGACACCCTGGTCTACAGAGCGAGCTCAAGGACAGCCAGGGCTATACAGAGAAACCCTGTCTCGAAAAACAAAAAACAGGAAAAAGAAGAGTTCTCTCTTCTCTGTCTCTCTCTTCCCCCTCCCTTCCCCCTCTCTCTCACCTCCTCCACCACCACCAGCTGCTCCCAAGAAGGAAGGCAAAATAAATTCCTCACTGATACCGCTCTGAGCCTCGAATCTTCTGGAGCCCTGAACTCCGACAAGCAAGGTCTAACCATATTTAGAATTCTAACCTGCTGTGAGTTCCTGCTTTTCTCCTTCTGGAGTGCAAAACCCAAGGACTTTTGCTCACTAGGCAATTTTAATACCGCACCCTTGGCGATTTTAATCTCAGCTTCCAGGCAAATTTTCCTGTGTCCTTTCTCCTTAAAATGAAGTAAAATACAAAGCTCACCTTTAAGAAGAGGCAATTCTGCCTTGGTCCTAACTCGAAGCCACAGCAGGAGAGACTCCAGCCATCACACTCATTCCTTTCTCCATGTGCAAAATTAGTGTGTTGAGGAGTGCAGGAGCCTAAGCGAACCTCAGAGAAAAAACCTGTTACACAAGGAAGAGCCCTGGCAGATCCAGAATGGGTGGGGACCCTACACCACACAAGTATTTTCTTTTTGGAAACAGGGGCTCTTTAAATTTTTTTTTGAATTTTGTTTATTGTTATTGTTTGTGTATGATGTGAGTGTCCGAGTAAAAAAGAAAAAAAAGTTAAACCTCCAAAATCCCAGTTAGGGCTAGTCAGGTCATTTAACCAAAGACCACCTCTTGGCCCCACCTTAGGCTGTGATAAAAAGACAGGAATCATAATTTAGTGAGAATTCATGCCTCTAGTACAACAGCTTGCAGGGCTGGGCCACCACAGCCATGTATTATTCTGAATTGTTCTTGAAAAACTGCCGAGCAGTGGTGGGGCACACCTTTATTCCCAGTATTTGGGAGGCAGGGCAGGTGGATGGCTCTCTGTGAAGTTGAGGTGAGCCTGGTCTACAGAGCGAGTTCCAGGGCAGCTAGGAACCCTGTCACAAAAATAAATAAGTAAAATAAAAATAAAAAATGCCTAGTGAACCATCTTCACAATCCTGGAGGAACTGGCAGCCCCTTTTGGGGTACTTAGTCTCCTTAATAAAATAACTTCAGAATGGACTCACATGTAAGCTTGGGGACAGATTTATTAGAGGTTACAACCAAAGCAAGGCCAGGCAGACAAGCTGTAAATCTCCTGCCCAGAGGAGAATGGAAAAGGAAAAAACAGAAAAAAAAAATTCCATTTGAGTTAAGCTGCCATGGAGGTCAGAAACACAGCAGCCGTGTGAGGCAGACGCTTAGAGCAAGAGAGAGAAGAAAAACTACCTTTTCTAAATTCAGAGACGCAGGTAGGCTTTGAAAAGAACCGTGGCAACTCAGGACCCCAAGACCAAGTTCTCAGCACAAAGGAGATTTGCCCCAGAGGGACAGAGGGCAGGAGTAAAGGACAAGAGATAGAGGGTGGGGGACAAGGGGGAAGGGCACAGGGGAAAGGGGGAGGGGCGTTTGTCCTCGACGGGGACAAAGGAGAGGAAACTGGTGTGGCTCACAAAAAATGACCCTTATTAAAGGTACGAGGAGAAACCCTGCCTTAGGATGAGGTGTTTAATTTTAATTTGTATTTTTGTTGTTGTTGTTGTTTTGTTTTGTTTTGTTTTTCGAGACAGGGTTTCTCTGTAGCTTTGGAGCCTGTCCTAGAACTAGCTCTTGTAGACCAGACTGGCCTCGAACTCACAGAGATCCGCCTGCCTCTGCCTCCCGAGTGCTGGGATTAAAAGCGTGCGCCTCCACCACCCGGTTGAGGTGCTTAGTTTTAATTGGGCTTGTTAATTAGGTGAGCCAAAGTGGGCTTTTGATTGCTGGATTTCAATACTTTGATAGCTGGACCTTGGTAGTCAGCCTCAGGAGGAGGGATTGGCCAAATAAGGGAATAGACCCTGTGGCTAGCTTCAGGAAGGTAATCTAATGATTTTTAGCAATGCAGATAGAAGGGGGGGGGCAGGGGCCAGGCCTGCCAGAGCCACAGGCTCCTGTGGGATAGGGAGTGTCTCTTCAGGTTTATGAAACTGGACGGGTGTAACCCTGCTGGGGTAGGAATTCTGGGAAGGAAAGGCACATTATCTCATTAAGGTATAGTCCACATTCTCTTTAGAATGGCTTCAGGTGACCTGCCTTCCTACAGGTGGTCCTAGAGCCAGGTCATCGGCCCACCCAACAGAAATGTCAGGTCTCCAGTCAGGCCAGAGATTTCAGCCTCTTTGGTCCTTTCTTATTGCTGCTTCACTGCCTCAAAATGGAGGATCTTTGTATCCCCACATCCTTGATCCAGACTTAAATTCAAAATTGTCTCCCAGCTGGGCGGTGGTGGCGCAAGCCTTTAATCTCAGGACTTGGGTGGCAGAGGCAGGTGGATCTTTGTGAGTCTGAGGCCAGCCTGATCTACAAGAGCTAGTTCCAGGACAGGCTCCAAAGCTACACAAAGAAACCCTGTCTCAAAAGACAAGCAAAGGGGCTGGAGAGATGGCTCAGTGGTTAAGAGCACTGACTGCTTTTCCAGAGGACCCGGGATCAATTCCTAGCACCCACATGGCAGCTCACAACTGTCTGAAGATCCAGTTGCAGGGGATCTGACACCTTTACACCAATGCACATAAAGTTAAATAAACCACTAAAAAAAAAAAAGTGAGCACTCAGACAGGAAAAAAAAAAGACAAACAAAAAACACTGTCTCCCTAACCAGGAATGGGACATTATGAACAGACTGGTTAGCGTTCTCATGGTTATATAGTACACATGGGGATTTCCTGGCTTTCAGTTCCTCTCTGCTAAGTTATAATACTGCTGGAGGAGAGGGAGTAGAAGTCAAACAATAACAAATCCATTTTCCTTTACCAATATCTTTGGAATATAGAGGAATAAAGCATTGGTTTATGGACCTACGTACCTTACAGTAGTTTAACCCAGTAAGTGCACTCTGTACACCTTGCATTTAAGAATCTGTTCTTTCTAGATGTGTGGGTCAATTAAATTTGTCTGCTAAGAACTCTCTTCAGCTGGGATTGGTGGTGCATGCCTTTAATCCTAGCACTCAGGAGGCAGAGGCAGGTGGATCTCTGAGTTTGAGGCCAGCCTGGTCTACAGAGCTAGTTCCAGGACACGCTCCAGAGCTACAGAGAAACCCTGTCTTGGAAAAAGACAAAACAAAACAAACAAACAAACAAAGTAATTTAAACTGGGCATGACGGGCACACCTGTACCCAGCCAGCACTCTGGGGGCCAAGGCAGGAGGACCTCAAGCCAACCTGGCTGCAAAGTAAAACCCTGTCAACAAAACAAAACAAAAGACTGGAGAGTGCTTGGTGGGGAGGACCAAGCTCAGTCTGTAATACTTCAAATAAATAACACACAAAACCAAAAGAAAAATTTAACACTGCCCCTTTAAAAGAAAAGCATTCCACATTGTTTCTCTCTGAGCTAAGCCTGGAATTAAGGCAAACCGGCTGGCTCAGGCCTCAGGAGTCATCCATCCCCAAGTCCTCTGCCCATCTGCTGCCTGACTGGTTTTCAGGCCGAAATTCACATGCGGCTTCCAACAGCTGAAGTGATCTTTTTTTAGCAAATAGGAATTTGAGTTTGGGGCTGGCTAGGATGAGTTCGCTTGTACACACCCTAAAAACAGGTTCTGTGAGTTAGAGAAAGAGCTCTCTGAGTGGAGGGGATAAGCAGCCAGTTTTGAAACCACACAGGTTTATCTCCTGAGCATTACCCACAAATCAGGCTCTTTGCATGACTAGCCCAGCTCCTTAATATAGTTCTTCCCGGATTTCATCTGCCAGCTAAATATCCGCTTGTGTTGTGCTCGAAACAATGGACTATCTGCACACTGCCGGCCGAGCGGAAGCGGCAGGGCCAGAGCAGCTGCCTGGCAGCTGCCTCAGCCTCAGGCAGCCCCTGTGACCCGCGGGTTAGCCCTGGAGAGACCCTCCAAAGGCTCCCTTTCACAGGTGAGCTCCAGCTAGAGCAAACGGGCGGGTGTCATGGGTTTATATTTACCTTTGTAGTTGAAGGAAAATTGAAACAGATATTGAGCATGAATGTTCCTAAATCTGCCTGTGTTGGCTGAAGTCAGTTACCTCTACCGTGGGTCTCTAGCAGAGTTTTCAACTGTGGGGCTCAATATTCTCAAAATATATTACCTCATATTTAAAAATCGAAATCATAATTTTGGGGACAAACATCTCTGTTTTAAACTTTTTTTTTTTTTTTGGTTTTTCAAGACAAGGTTTCTCTGTAGCTTTGGAGCCTGTCCTAGAACTAGCTCTTGTAGACCAGGCTGGTCTTGAACTCACAGAGATCCACCTTCCTCTGCCTCCCGAGTTTTGGGATTAAAGACATGTGTGGATGGCTAGATAGATAGATAGATAGATAGATAGATAGATATAGCTATATCCAGCCTGTGCTTTATATTTTGCATATATACAGCAAGGCATTAGACATGCAGCAGGCACCCAAAGAATTTATGCTTTGTGAAAACACATTAGCCAGGTGTACTGGCACACGTGTATTCCCAGCATTCAGGAGGCAAAAGTAGGAGGATCAAGCATTCAGCTCAGCCTCAGCTTACTTGAGACCATGTCAAAAGAAAGAGAGCAACTAACAAAAGCATTAAAGGGACCGTGAATGTGCTCTAACCCGGGTTTAGACCACGCATCTGCACAACCTTGCCACACATTCATCATTTACACCCAAACTGTGCTAAGTACTTTCCGTTCCTGTATCCTCTTTTTCAGAAACGCAGTCCGCACCACAGAGGGAGCTGTGAGGGTTGAATGAGGTGGGGCTTGGAAAAGGCCACACATTCCTGTTACCCTTATTTTATATAAGACAAACAT
The DNA here is from genome assembly GCA_004026605.1 of Ondatra zibethicus. Lineage (NCBI taxonomy): Eukaryota > Metazoa > Chordata > Mammalia > Rodentia > Cricetidae > Ondatra > Ondatra zibethicus. Next base: position 15,911 of record PVIU01016951.1, read on the forward strand.
CACCCAGCCACAGAGCTAATCCACAGTCACTGAGCCGCTAGTCTCTCGTTCCTTTAGTTTAGTTTTTGTTTGTTGCTGTTGTTCTTGCTGCACGTGTGTGGCATTTTGCTATGTTTTGTTTCAGACAAGGCTGGCTTCTTCAGTCTCCCGAGGGCTTGGTTTACAGGTACGCATCACCATGTCATCTTTCCAGGCCTTCCAGGCCACTAGTCACACCCATAGCTCCGTTTATTAGCCAACCTTCTTTGAGCCACATCCGAAGCAATTCATCTGAAAGGCCATCTCAAGAGAAGTGCAAGCATAATTCAGTACACCAGGCTTGCTGGTCTCTGTATGTGCTACTTCACACCAGCTTCTCAACACCACCCTTGTGAGTCTATTACTAATGTCTCAAACATAAGGAATAAATGACTGGGGAGTGGTGGCTTAACGATTGGGAGGCAGGGGTATAACAAATGCACTGAGGACACAGGCCTGGGGCTCAGGGTGCTGAGATGGGTTCCTTCTGTTCTTGTCTGTTGCTAGTAACACTCCAATCAGCCATAAAGCCTGTTCCAACTTGCCCTGTGAATACAAGCCCAGCTAGGTGTTGACTTACGCCATGATGTCATTTCAAGAGCACAGGCATGAGATTGAGTAAAACCAAGTGAGGGTGGCCACTGACACCCTGTGTGGCAGCCAGAAGGAATGAGATGCAAACATCCCATGAAAGGAGCTCCAACCAAGCAGACCAAAAAACCAGCATGTCAAACAGAAAGTACGGCATGGCAGAAACCATTTCTGTTTTTAAGAGTCACATAAAACAATGAGGGCACGGCACATATACACATACATCCTTGACTACTGAAACCTGGGCAGGCTTGAGTTTATTAACATAATGGATGTCTAAAAGAAAAGGAACAAAGGATGGGGATGGGGGAGCAGACACTGTCAGAAAATAAAAGATCAAAATACATAAGTTCTAATAAATTTTTTTAAAAGAAAATAAAAGATCACCCACATGCAGTAAAGGAAATGGTGTGAACACACCAGGCTAACAGCCTCTGCCTCATCCGTATCCATAGAGACCGAGAGACCAGAAGACAGATGTCAGGTTAACACCTTATTATGAATTCAGTGGTTTTGAATATTTAGTGTTTCTTATCTCAACCGGAGGAGTTCTGACATTCTGGGCTCTTGCAATCAGACTAGCCTGGACTGGAGGGCAGCCTGGCTGCATTTCTTTGTGTTGCTGGACTAATCTCCTTAACTCCTAAGTGGAAAGAATAGAAACCCAGGCCACCGAATGCCAGAATGCTGTGACAATTAGCTGAGAAATCAATAGATAACAAGGACAGGCGAGTTCCAGTCTGCTACTTACTCTTCCCTGCTAGCTCTTCCACCCCACAGAAAATTCTCTTTTACCTTTAGGACACCTGTATGCCCCACACTATGGTATACTTTGCTCATTACTAAGTTCCCACACCACGGATGGCCGCATTAAATTAATAAAGCATTGGAATTTGGTATATTAGCTTAACAGATAGGCCTTGCTTATTTGAAATGTTAGATTGTGCAAATGTATATTTTTAAGCATCTATTGTCTAATTCATTTTTAATTTAAGAAACACACTCAACGGGATTTTAAAAAATAGATCTCTCCTCCCCCCCCCTCCGCCATGAAACCCAGTTTTGATACAAGAGATAAATCACCCTGATGAGAGAGGCCATTTAAAGTACAAATCAAAACTACAATTAAATATGTTTGTATCTTACAATGTGTTTACTCGTGACTAATAAAATTTCAGATGGCTCTAAAGTTTCAGCAGCTGAATGGTAAGCCTCGTATTACAGGACTTCAAAGAGAGAAATGCTAATGTCACTGGGATACCTTCATACAAAGAAGAAACGAGCAGCATGCACACATCGCCACATCCAAGCCACTCACGATGTAACCGAATCCTGCTTCAGCCTCACCTCGGAAAGACCCAGGCTTTCTTCTGCCTTTGCTGGACACACACGAATTTAAAAAGCCAAGAGATCTGGAGATTTTTGGTGAGGTAAATGAGAATCCAGTTAGACATATCTTACACGTTGAGCTGTTGAAGAAAGAACTGATCTTTCAAGCACACGAAACACACATCCCACCTGAGCGCCTCCACCTCATTAAATGGACTGCCAGTTAGAAGCTGGGCACCATTGTTCACTTTCTTCTCCTCTAACTAGATTTGACAGATTGCTCTTTCTGGCATGACTGGCTGTTGCCAAGAACAGGGAGAAGAGACGGGGCTGACCCCGTCGTCCTGCCCTTGGGATCAGAGCCCCTCATCCTAGTCAACAGATGACAGAAATATCCCCATGGGCTTCCAATCTGTTCCCTGCTTTCTTTGGCTCTTTTTGTAAAAGCTCCTGGCAGTCTGAGTTTCCTTATCCTCAATATTGTGAAACCAAGCGCCTGAACAGGCTATGGGACTATTGTCTCATGATACTTTATGTTGTTCATAGTTAACACTATGACTTTTGTTTTTTTCTGCAAGTCTCTGAGGGAGTAGATGGGCACACTCTCCCTGCTTCTCTTCCTTCTGTCTTTCCTTTCTTTGTTTCAGCAGGGTCTCCTGTACCTCAGGTTCATTTTCAGCACTGCGGCTGAGGATGACCTTGAACTGGGAGTCTGTGCAGCACAACCAGTTTTATTCAGGCGAGGATCTAACCTAGGGATTGTACGCGCTAGACAAGCACTAATCTAGTCTCAAACCTGCAAGATGGCTCAGTGGGTAAGGTCACTTGCCTAAAGATCCAAGTTCCATGCCCAGACCCCACATGACAGAAGGAAAAGACTACTGTCCCACAAGTTGTCCTCCGACTACACACACACAGTGACATACACAGAAAATAAATAACTGAGTAAAAACATTATTTTGAGAGCCGGGCAGAGGGGGCGCACACATTTAATCCCGGCACTCAGGAGGCAGAAACAGGCAGATCTCTGTGAGTTTGAGGCCAGCCTGGTCTACAGAGGGAGTTCCAGAACAGGCTCCAAAGCTACGGAGACAACCTGTCTCAGAAAAAGACAAAACAAAAAAACCAAACCAAACCAACCAAACAAACAAAAATTATTTTGAGATAAGGTTTTACTATGTAACTCTGGCTGACCTGGAAAAGTAATGTATGTAAACTGTCTATGTAAGCCAGGCTGGCCTAGAACTCAGAGATTCACCTGCTTCTGCCCCTCAAGTGCTGGAAGTGTGTAACACCACAACATCATGACCCTACCACACACAGAGATGTATATACACATATATAATCGCATATGCATATATATACACATAACATGAATATATATATATATATATATATATGAATGAGATCATCTAATCTAACAGCTTCGTCTGGGGGGGTTAAGCAAATGTGGGGCGGAACTGACAAGCCAGAGGCAGATAAGTTAGCAGCCACTAAACCTTGACGCTGAAGGAGAGCCTGCTGATTCTTTTTTGTTTTTGTTTTTGTTTTTCAAGACATGGTTTCTCTGTGGCTTTGGAGCCTGTCCTGGAACTAGCTCTGTAGACCAGGCTGGTCTTGAACTCACAGAGATCCGCCTGCCTCTGTCTCCCGAGTGCTGGGATTAAAGGCATGCGCCACCACAGCCCGGCTGAGCCTGCTGATTCTTGAGCCCTAGCCTGGCTTCCTTCAGTGTAGCCCCATCCCGCACTGGTCAAGAAAATCCTTCTTTCACCGAGGAAGAAATTCTCAGGCGAGGACAGTATTTTCTGAACTACTTTCCTTGCGGAGAGCTCTTACAATAGAAGCTGAGTCACCGAATAGCGCTGGACTCTTGGGGACAACAGGCTCAGGAGTGGCCCTGGCTGTGACCTTGGCTTGAGGAACTGTGAGCAAGAGTGGCTCTTAGAGCCTGAGTGGTGGTGACCAGCCAATCTCAGCACTCTGGAAGCAGAGGCAGGGGGATCTCTGGACAGCCAGGGAAGCAGAGAAACACTGTCTCAAACAAACGAACAAAACAAAACAAAAATGGGAAGGGAAATAGAAAGAAAAGAGAGAGAAAGAAGAAAAGAAAAAGGAAAACAAACAAGGAAAAAACCCTCAGAAAAAGGAGATCAGTGGAAGAATGAAAAGAGCGGAGGGGTCTGATTGGGCCTCATAAGAAGCAAGGAAGTACATGATCCAAACTGGCTGTTTTCTTTCTTATTTATTTTGGGGGTTTGTTTTGTTTGAATGTCCTGGAACTCGCTCTGTAGACCAGGCTGGCCTCGAACTCAAAGAGATCCCTGCCTCTGCCTCCCGAGGGAAGGTATTAAAGGACTGTGACTCTACACCCAACTATAGTTTTTTTGGTTTTTTTTTTTTTTTACTTTTTTTTCCTATTTTAATCTATGTGAATAAATGTTTTGTCTTCATGTATGTATGTGTACCATATGTATGTCCAGTTCCTTGGGAGGCCAGAAGGCGCATGAGATCCCTGGGACAGCAGTTATAGTGTACACCACCATGTGGGTGCTGGGAACCAGGCCGGCTTCCTCTGTTAGAGCCAGTTCTCTTAACCATTGGATCATCTCTTCAATCCTTTAAACTGCATTTTTTAAAAAATGTACATTTGTTTATTATTTTAATTTTATTTTATGTGTATATGTATGTGTGCATGTGTTTATGTGCACCACACACATTTGGGAACCGTTGGAGGTCAGAAGAACCGTTGGAGGGGATGGGAGAGATGGTTCAGCAGTTAAGAACTGATTCTCCCAGAGGGCCTGAGGTTCATCCCAGCACCCACGTAGCAACTCCAGTTCTGAAGGATCTAAAGCCCTGCTCTGGCCTCCACAGGCACTACATACATATGGTGCACACACACACATTCAGGCAAAACACCCATACACATAAAAACAAACATATAAACAAATATATATATATATATATATATATATATATATATATATATATATATACTTTTTAAGAACGAAGAAGAGCCATTTAATCCTCCAGGACTGGAGTTAGATAGTCCTGGAAACCAAACCCAGGTCTTCCGCAAGAGCCTTCCCCGCAGGCCCTGAAGATCACATCTGTTTCTCTATATGTGCGTGCACAGCACATGGAGGTCACAGAACTCCCTGAGGAAGTCAGTTATCTCCTCTAAACATGTGGGTCCCAGAGAATTAACTCAGGTCATCAGGTTTGGTAACAAGAGCTTTTATGTGCTGAGCCATCCCACCAAACTGCATTTTAGAACATTCTGGAGGTAAGGCAGGCACAAGGCAAAGACTGAAAGAGAACAATGCCAAGATAACTTTTCTATTTTCTTTTCTTTCTTTCTTCCTTTCTTTTTTTAGATGAGAGTCTTACTGTGTTGTTCATGGTATTCTTGAATGCCTGGGTTCAAATGACCTTTCCCTTCTCTCTATCTACCAAGCAACAGGGACACAAACAAATGCCATGTGTTCAGCTTTAATACCAACATTTTTGTTTTATCTATTGAGACAAGAGTCAATCTGTGTATCCCTGGCCTGGAACCTGATATGTAGACCAGGCTGGCCTCACACTTGCTATGTTCCTATTGCCTCTGCCTTCAGATCACAAGCCTGCGCCATCATGCCTGGCTCTGACTGAGGAGTAAGAGACTTGAGAGTGATTCAGTTGGTAAAATAATTACCTAGCATGCATAATCTCCTGTTGCATAATATTCTTTTTTTAAAAATATTTATTTATTTATTATGTATACAATATTCTGTCTGTGTGTATGCCTGCAGGTCAGAAGAGGGCACCAGACCTCATTACAGATGGTTGTGAGCACATGTGGTTGCTGGGAACTGAACTCAGGACCTATGGAAGAGCAGGCAGTGCTCTTAACCGCTGAGCCATCTCTCCAGCCCTAGAATAGTCTTTTACACTGTGTGAAGATGTGTCAATGTGATTGGTTTAATAAAGGACAAAATGGTCAACAGCTCGGCAGGAAGACAGAAAGGACTCTGGGAAGAAGAAAGGTGGAGTTACCAGCCTGGTGCAGAGGAAGCAGGGCATGCAGGAGGAGGTAAAAGGCATGAGCCACATGGCAGCACATAGATGAATAGAAATGGGTTAGTTTAAGTTATAAGAGCCAGTGGGACAAGCCTAAGCTATAGGCAAGCTTTTGTAGTTAACAATAAGTCTCCATATCATTTTTTTGTGAGCTGTTGGCCCCCCAAAAAATCCATCTATGAGCTGGGCGGTGGTGGCGCATGCCTTTAATCCCAGCACTCGGGAGGCAGAGGCAGGTGGATCTCTGTGAGTTTGAGGCCAGCCTGGTCTACAAGAGCTAGTTCCAGGGCAGGCTCCAAAGCTACAGAAAAACCCTGTCTCAAAAACCAAAAAAACCAAAAAACCAAAAAAAAAATCCATCTACAATCCCTAGTACCACATGAAGGTGTGGCAGTAAATTGTAACCCAGAATGAATAATTACAATGGGTCCAGAAGACTCAAGATACAGTTGTCCTATGACCTCTGCATGTGCACTGTGGTATACACATGATTGCACAACACACACACACACACACACACACACACACACACACACACACACACACACTGTAATATTAAATACTGTTCTGGGGCTAGAGAGATGGCTCAGAGGTTAAGAGCACTGGCTGAGTTCAATTCCCAGCAACCACATGGTAGTTCACAACCATCTGTAATGAGATCTGGTGCCCTCTTCTGGCATGCAGGCATACATGCAGGCAAAACACTGTATATATAATAAATTAAAACATTAAATTTTTTAAAAATTAAATTATTTTCTGGCTGAGTTCTTCTACCTAAACTCAATTATTTGTATTTAGGTATCTTTCTCCCTCTTCCTGTGCTCTCAGCAACAGGTTGATCTTTTTGAACTCAGCCTGGCATGCAGAATTCTCTCTAACACCAGACGCAGTGCCTTTGCCAAGATGACGACTTTCACTAAGAAAGCCAATTGTGTCAGAGACCAGCTCATGTGTCACCTCTTCAGGGCCTTTCCTTTTCCCTCGCTCTGTGGTTTCAGGCTGGCCTTGGGTTGCAGCAATCCTCTTGGGTCAGGTTCCTAAGTGGCTGGGTTACAGATCTGAGTCACCAAAGCTAGCAAACAAACACATTCTCTTTGAACACCCTTCTGTTATATTGCTCCATTGATCCAGGTTTCTAATGACGGTTTTCTTGTTAGTGCTGTAAGCTTAAACTCTGCCTTAAAGGCCTTCAAAGCCGGAGCAGCCAGTCCCACCAGCTTCCCCCAGCTGTGGGCAGGATGGCAGGATACCTGCTTCATCCTCTAGGACAAGGTCCTGTTCACTCCTCCTCTAACACTTTCTTCAAGCACATCTCAGAGGTCATTCAAAGCTCAGCTTCAAGGTCATTCCTCCGAAAGATCTTGCTTTCCCAGTCCATGCCTCCATGCTCTTGAAGCACTTAGTTGACAGCATCTAATTTAGCACTTAATTATATATGCTTATGTTACATAATTTACTGGGCTTCTGAAAATGTGGCTTAGTCATGTTTCCCTCAACTAGATTATACATTTATTGAGTGTAGGAACATAATTAAGTCATCTTTAAGTCATAAGTTCTGGAACTCAGCTACACTCCAGTCCTGCCTATTCCATAGAACTATCTCTCTGTCATCAAGCAAATGGCTCACCTCTCTTGTCCATGTCTTAACACCCAAAATTAACATAGAAATAAAACTTCAAGCCAGCCTGGGTTATATGGTGAGGCTCTATCTCAAAAAGAAAAACTAACAGAAACATAGAAAAAATGTAAAGTGCCTACTTCTTATGAGTGGCATGTAGTGCTTTAGAGAGGCAAGAGGTCCTGGGACAGTTCCAGGCAGCCTGGGCTACAGTGTGAGATTCTGCTTCAAAAGGCAAAATATAATTTTAAAAGTAATAACAGCTGAGTATATAGCTCAGTGGTAGAAAGCTTGCTTAATATTCTTGAGGCCCTAGGTTCAGTCCCTAGGATGACACACACACACACACACACACACACACACACACACACACACACACACACACACACACACACACTAATAGTAATAAAAATGACAGGTTCTTTTCAAATACATAAGAGATTTGGAAACTTGGCTTGAAGCAAATTAGTGTATCTGACGGCTGAGGATCTAGACGGCTTAGCTGTTAAAAGCACTTGCTACTTCAGAGGGCCTGAGTTTGATTCCCAGCACCGCAACAGGAGACTTACAATTGCCTGTAACTCCTGCTGGGGGCTGGCAATTCAGATCTCACTTCTGGTCTCTTTGGGGACCCACACCTAAGTGCACAAAAGCACACACTCACACACATATGTACACACACACAAATAATAAAATCTTTTTTTTTTTTTTTGATTTTTCAAGACAGGGTTTCTCTGCAGCTTTGGAGCCTGTCCTGGAATTAGCTCTTGTAGACCAGGCTGGTCTCGAACTCACAGAGATCCGCCTGCCTCTGCCTCCCGAGTGCTGGGATTAAAGGCATGCGCCACCACCGCCCGGCAAATAATAAAATCTTAAACAAACAAAACCCTAATGTGTTTACATAGATAATTATTATAAAATATTTATTGGGAAAATTAGACTTCCCAACATTTGAGAAGCATCCTAGTACTTCCTGTGGAGCCCAGGTGAGGAACCATGAGGGATCTCTTTGACAGTGTAGGTCACCAGAAACAAGCACTAGATGATAAAACAGAACAGAGATGCCTAGTCTGTGTGCTGCTACCAGTAACTTGCCAAGAACCAATAGGAGAAAGTCCCCGTGGCTCAATGGCCAGGCGCACTGGCTGCTTTTTTCAGAGGCCCCAGGTTCAATCCCCAGCACCCATGTGGTGGCTCACCATTGTAACTACAGTTCCAGGAGACCTGATGTCGTCTTCTGACCTCAGCTACCTTGCATACACATGAAGCACATGCATACAGCAGAAAATAAAAAGTTAATAAACCTTTTCGTAAAAAGTTCCCATTTGTGTGGTTTTTCTGCTTTTGAATACGTGTTCTCAAAGGACAAACAAAATTCCTGCGCCCAAAACTCCGTAGCTGAGGCGACAGTGTGTCTAAGACAATAATAAAGGTGAAGAGAAAGTAATTAAAGACCCAAGGCTAAGCTCCAGACACCCTGTTATTACATTTTACATTAAGTCAGTTACCATGGCCCTCTCCTTATTACTTTAAGCGGCGTCAACCAGCTTGTTTTGAAGGGCAGAAGTCTTTGTGCCTCATGTGGTTCCTGGACTGTATCCTACGAAAATCTCTGGGTCTCGGGGTTGCTATGGAGGAGGGGAATTACTGCTGTCCCCAGGAATATGTGACTGCGGCAGCTGACAGCACCTAGGAGGCCGTCAGGCCGTGCAGCACACACACCATCATAAAACTGTAGAAAGCTACTTGCTTATCTGTGAGATGATGACCCACCCCCATGCCTACTCTCTAGTATGCTTAAATATCATATTTCCAAAGGAAATATTAAAAATTAAGAGCTGCCGGGCGGTGGTGGAGCACGCCTTTAATCCCAGCACTCGGGAGGCAGAAGCAGGCGGATCTTTGTGAGTTTGAGGCCAGCCTGGTCTACAGAGCTAGTTCCAGGACAGGCTCCAAAGCTACAGAGAAACCCTGTCTCAAAAAACAAAACAAGGGCTGGAGAGATGGCTCAGAGGTTAAGAGAACTGACTGCTGTTCCAGAGGTCCTGAGTTCAATTTCCAGCAACCACATGATGACTCACACCCATCTGTAATGAGATCTGGTGCCCAGAACACTATATACATAATAAAAAATTTTAAAAAAACAAAACAAAACAAACAAAAAAATTAAAAGCTGATTGGAAAACAGAATGGATGTGTGGTTTTAGGATGGGCAAGACACCGCACTGAGTTCCAGCGCTCCCTGCTATGTGGTTTCCTTTGTCCAGACCTATAACATGCTGTAGCGAGTCAGTTACCAGCTGAGGAGCGAACATGCCTGGCTTCCAGCCTCTCTCTGTCACCACCAGATTCTGCCTGTTTGGACTCTGCTTTTCTGATCTAAGATTTCTCATTAGCAAGATGACCACTGAGGATTAGTTAGGAAAACATCTCGAACTCTTTCTTCCTTGCCCTGTGTGCCCACCCACCCTTGCCTCTGACTTTCAGTTCTGGCTATACAAAAACAATGGTTTCCTTTTGGGTGGTGGTGGTGGTTTTTAAGACAGGGTTTTCTGTGTATCTGTGGCTGTCCTGGAACTCCCTCTGTAGATCAGGCTGACCTTGAACTCAGTGGTCCACCTGCCTCAGCTTCGGGAGTGTTGGGATTAAAGGCATACACCACCACCGCTCAGAAAAGCATCGTTAAACCTAAATTTGCTGGCTAAGATGATGTGCTCTTTATATCTTCCCCACCCCCATGAAGTATCTAGGAAGCATCTGGGGATGTCTGGATCCAAATCGGTCATTTCAAAGGCACAGGGAGAATGGTGACACCTAATGTCTGGCCATGTGGGGCTGTCTCAAGAAATGTCCCACCCAAACCAAACAGTCCTTCCACAGAGAGCTGATGGATATACCACCTCTCTTTCCCTTCTACTATTTTCTCAGAATTCAGATTGCTCTGGAGTCTCCATGATAGCTTTAAAGCATACTGGGCCTTTCAATGCAGCCCTCTGCTAGACCTTGGAAGCCAGCAATCAGCGTTAAGAAAAGGGCTAGGTCAGCTCTCTGTGTGTCGGTTGCTTGGCAGCACCATTCCCCTGGGCCGTCTCCTGGCACCCACCCAGCCTCGCTCTCAACAGCAGGCTGCTCCCTGTGCTTCCAGTAAGTTATACGTAATCTTCTCCTTTGCACCTCTTTTCTGGGAGACCTTCGCCCATGCCTCTCAAGCCAGGATGAAAAGGAAACACACCCGAAGCTTTAGAAAAACAAATTTTAAATGCCCACCAAATAATCGTCCCTTTTCATTGTTCCCAACTCACACCATTTAGAGCATAATTTGAATTATGGCCCTTCAGTGTGTGAGGCTTCCTTACATTATGTTAACTGCCTTTTTAAAGCTGTCCCAGCCCTAAGCGACTGGCCTCTGTGGAGAGAGTATTCAGTTGAGGAATGAAGGGAAGGTATGCCCCTCCTGGGGCAATGCCTCATGAAGGGTACTGGCAGTGACTGCAGGAACTCAAACAACGTCCCCCAAAGGTAAAAGGACCAGACTGTCCGAGAGTGCCAGGCACCAAGTCAGCACTAAAACAGAGTTCTTATTTAACCAAACAAGAGAATAGTTAACCTGAATAGCAGTCCAAACAGACACGGTATTGCTGACAGGAAAACCTCTGAAACGCCGGGCCTCTAGTTACAGTCCGAGGGAACATAATCCCACTTCCCAGAAATACGCAGGATGAGGTCAAGCATAGTGTTTTCTATGGCAGTGAACATTCCAGTCACAGCCATCTGCTGAATTCTGTACAGTGGGCCACTTCAGTTGATTTCATCACCGAGTTCACGCAAGCCGCATGTGTCCTGGTGATTTGTCACCGAGTTCACGCAAGCCGCATGTGTCCTAGGGCTTTAAAATTATAGCAGGGATTTCCCCTCTCATATTCTACTGGTGGGGAAAGAGACCCGGAAGGTCCAGAAGTGAGTACAACCAGAAGGTCTCAGGCTTTGACTTCGGTCCCTGTCAAGCAAGAGAGGTTCCTCTTTGGTGATAAACGCCTGTAATATCAGAACTGGAAGCCCAGGTATTCAAAGCTAGCGCCTGCTTCATATAAAATTTGAACCAACAAGAACTACATTACATAAGATCCTTACTAAACACAAAAACAAAACAAGGGCGGGTGGGACGGTTCACCGGGTAACGGCGTGTGCCACAGAGTTTGAGGATCTGAGCTCCACGCCCAGAACTGACGTGGTGGAGAGAACCAGTCCCTAAAATATGTGTATTTGAGATGAGGGCTCATTAAATTGCCAAAGGCTTGTTTCAAGATTCCAATCTTCCTGCTGCAGACCTCTGAGTACAGCGGATTGTACCACCCTGGGCCTGGTGGTTATCACACACAGTGGCAGGCGTGGTAACAGACCTCAGCCCAGCCTCAACTTTACTAAGTAGCTGAGAATGACCTTCACTTTGCGCGTTTGAGCAGCGCCTGGATTTGTGTGTGTGTGTGTGTGTGTGTGTGATAGGGAGGGTTGTTTTGTTTTGTTTTTTTGAGACAGGGTCTCCAAGTTGGGTGTGGTACCACGTGTCATTAATCCCAGCAGTTAGGAGGCAGAGGCAGGCAGATCCCTGTGAGTTCAAGGCCAACCTTTGCTAAGTAGGAAGTTCCAGTACAGCCAGAGTTACTAGTAAGACCAAGTGTTCAAACAAACAAATAAAATTTAAAAGGAAGGGGGAGTCTCTTCTTAACCCCTGCTGTCCTGAAACTTACTGTGTAGACCAGGCTGGCCTTGAGCTCACAGCTTCTGCCTCTGGAGTGCTAGGATTAGATGCATGCACAGATCACCATTCTGTGCCTCATGCATACTTGGCAAGCACTCTACCAAATGAGCTACATCCTTAGCCCTAAATGTAAATCTTGAATTGAGTTTATTTCTTTATTTAATATATTTAGGATTTTTGCTGTTGTTGCTGGTGGATTTTTTCTGAAGACAGGCTCTCTCACTAAGCCTGGGGTTAGTGAATTTGGCTAGGCGACTCCAGGGAGCCACCGTCTCTAACATTCCAGTTCTGGGGTTGTAGATTTGATCTGCCACATGCAGCTCTTCTGTGCTGCACACTGTGTACCCACACCCAGGTCCTCAGCTTTAGTGGTCAGCACCTTACCAACAGAGCGTCTCTCCCAGCCCACACTTAGGTTTTTCAGGTATGGCCTCAAGTAACTCAGGCTGGCCTTGAACTTAGTACACAGTTTAGGGTGCATCTTGGATTTCTGACCATTCTACTTCCACTTCCTGAGGGCTGGGACTATAAAACAGTGTCAAGTGTTAGCTTCTAAAGTAAATTTAGAATAAAACATATCAGAGAGAAGACTCAGTAGGAAAAGACACTTGTCACCAAACCTGACTAGTTGGACTTTTTCATGGGGACTGTCAGCTCACCAAAAATGACATGGATACTTATTAATAATTATGAAAGCTCAACCTTAGCTTAGGATTGTTTCTCACTAGCTCTTATAACTTAAATTAACCCACATTTTTAAAAATCTAGGTGTTTGGCTGGGGGCTTCACCCCAGCTCCTGGCATAAGCTCCCTCCCCTGGGAGTTGCCTCAGTCCAAACTCCACTTCTGAGAAAGCCCACCAAATGGTGACCCCTCCCTGGGGAAGATCAAGACCATTCCCACAGGATATTTAAACTGCCCCCCAGAGAATGAACATGTGATCTCCTGGTTTTGCATGCTTTCCTCCCTCTTCCCCTCCCCATGTTTTCCCAGGGCCACCTGGAACTAAGGTCATCTATTAAACATGGGCGTCTTTTAATTTGATTTAATTCAGTTTGATTGGGATTATTTGCGTCAGCGGAGAGGTTCATTTTAAGAAAATACTTAACACTAGGTTCTTCCACACACTCATTACCTCATCTTCATTTACCCATCCTGCTTCCTTCGTGTCTAGTTGGCGACTTTGCCCTCCCAGAAGTCCCTGTTATACTCCCTGCCTAGCTATTGGCTGTTTAGCTTTTAATTAAGCTAATCACAATAATATTTCTTACACAGTATAATCAAATATCTTGCAACACCTGACAAACCTGAATTCAGTCCCTAGGAGAAAATGGATTCCCTAAAGGTGTTCTCTGTGTCCTTGCCATGGTGTACCCCCCAAGTCTGCCTACACCCCAATAAATAAACAAATGTAAATTCTAAAGGCGGTTTCTAAAAGGCAGCTGGGGCTGAAAGATAGCTCTTGTCGTGGACCCGTACTGTATTCCCAGCACCCACATGGCAGCCCACAATCTTATCTAGCTCCTGTCTCAGGGGATCTGATGCTTTCTTCTGTCTTTCTGAGGTACCAGGCACACACAGGATGTACAGACATATGTGCAGGCAAACACTCATAAACATTAAAAAAAATATTTAAATGAAGGAATGAAAACTTACAGCAGAAAGCCTGCGGCAGGTTAGAATTCCACTGTGCAGGCTTGAACTCTGCCTCTGTTATTTACTTGGTGACTTTTGGCAAAATACCTAAACCTTTATGCCTCAATTTTGTCATCTTAAAACAGGGGTGATTATAGATAGTATCAAATTCTTTTTTTTGTTTGTTTTTGTTTTTGTTTTTCGAGACAGGGTTTCTCTGTAGCTTTGGAGCCCGGAACTAGCTCTTGTAGACCAGGCTGGCCTCGAACTCACAGAGATCCACCTGGGATTAAAGTGCTGGGATTAAAGGCATGCGCCACCACCGCCCGGCAATAGTATCAAATTCTGAGAACTAACAGGAATAATAATTCCAAGCACTCCAAGAATAGGGCAGCGCACATGAAGAATGGAGACTGTCTAGGATAGCCTAGGCTTACCTTGGTGAGCGCTGCTTTAAGAAAATATCTTGCGGGGGGGGGGGTCCTACTGTAGTAGCATGTGCCTTTAATTCCAGCACACAGGAGGCAAAAACCTTTCTCAAAAATAAATAAATAAATAAAAAACCAAAATAAATAAATACATAAAAGAAAAAGAAAAAAAAACTTTGGATATAGTGTAGCAATCTGCAACACCAGTACTCCAGAGGCAGAGGCAGGAGGATCTCAAATTGAACAAACTGGAGTAACAGTAGCCAGTTCCAGGTCAACCTGGGCTACACAGCAAGACTGTCTTAAACAAACACACAAACAAAACAAAAACTACAAAACATCCTAGGCCCTGTGACACAATCCTGTACAGCTGAGGTAAAAAGGTCACAAATTTAAAGACTGCCTGGGTTACAGAGCAAAATACCTGGTACAGAGTCTGGTATATAGCAATTACTTAAAAAATGTTTATTAACATCTGTCTGGGTAGAGAAATGGCTCTGTGGTTAAGAGAATGGGCTACTCCTCCAGTGGACCTGAGTTCGGTTCCCAGTGCCCACAGGGTGATCACAACCATCTGTAATTCCATTCTAAAGGGTACCACGTTCTCTTTTGGCCTGTTCAGGGCCAGGCACACATGTGGTACACAGGCACACAGGAGGCAAAACACCTATACACATAAAATAAAGTAAAATAAAATTTAAAAAAGAAACGTTGCCGTTGCCGGGTGGTGGTGGCACACACCTTTAATCCCAGCACTCAGGAGGCAGACGCAGGTGGATCTCTGTGAGTTCGAGGCCAGCCTGGTCTACAAGAGCTAGTTCCATGACAGGCTCCAAAAGCTACAGGGAAATCCTGTCTCGAAAAACCAAAATAAATAAATAAAATAAAAAAGAAACGCTTATTGCTGTGCTGGGCATGGAAGTACACATCCCCACCACACACAAGTTCAGAGTCCTTTTTTCCCCCACTACATTTATTTATGTTATTGTTGCTATTGTTGTTGTGTGTGTGTGTTTATATGGTCACACTCATGCTCACATAAGCACACATACGGGCACAGCTTGTTTCTGGAGGTCAGAGAACAATTTTGTGCTGTCATTTCCAGGGATCTAACTCAGTTCATCAGTGTTGGCAGCAAGCACTTTTATCTGCTGAACCCCCTCCCCAAGTTGGTGTTCAGACTCTTTCTTATGCTTTCAGTTAAAGCAGGCAGCAGCAGAACACGTATCTTAATCAATCTCCTTCCCAACATCTTCCTGTTGCTCTGCGGTGAGGACTGACATTAGGGATGAAGATGTCGATGAGCCATTTATATGAAGCCACTATTTTACACAGATTGTCAATGAACACAAAGTAGATGGCCCACATAAAGCCACCGGGAATAACAGAAACTGGATGTTTTGCAGTGATTTTTATCTCTGGTGCTTCTGACACTGGCTCTGGGTTTAGGCAAACAGAGGCTCTGAAGGACCTTGCAACAGTTTCCCAGAGCTTCCTGATTGCTAGCAACAGTAACTGCATAGAGCCCCAAAGAGTCAGTCTTTTACAGGGTTCTAGGAAGCCTGGAGCTGGGTTTCTTATTTCAGACACAAAAGAGGTAGAGCGCAACAGCTGCTTCCTTCCTGTTTTCTTAGCGTTCATTTATTTACCTACTCATTTACTTAATTATTAATTCATAAGTGTGGATGTGGAGGTTGAAGGATAACTTTGGTGAGTTGATTGTCTCATTCCACCATGTAGATCACTGAATTGAGCACAGGCTTGGCAGCAGGTGACTTTAGCACTGACTGAGTCATCTCGATTTCTTTTTAATTTTAAATAGTTTTTTGCATATTATATATTTTGATCATGTTTTCCCTTCCCCCAATTCTTCCCAGACCATCCCCACCTACCCAACTTTATGTTATTTCTCTCTTTCTAAAACAAAAAGCAAAAAAAACCCAATAAAACAAAAATGCCAAAACAAAACTAAATTATTCTATTTATAAACTTTATTATATTTATATACTTTATTATATTTATAAAGTGTCCCCACACAAAAACAAATAGGGAGTCCATTTTGTGTTGGCTAACTATTTTTGGGCACCCTGGAGTGTGGTTGACATACCCAATGACATGCCATTGGAGAAAATTGATTTTCCCTTTGCAAATAGCTTCTTCGTTAGAGATGCAATCCAGTGTCCACATCCCCCTCTCTGTGCTAGAACCCTGTGCGACTTGAAGCTATGCAGGCCCTGGGCATAGATAGTCACATGTTTCCCAGGAAGGTCTCAAACTCAATTTGTATCTGCACCCCAGCTACCTCCCCCCCCCCCCGTTCCTGCTACCTCCCCCCTCTCCTTGCTGCTTTCCCTGCTGTCCCTGCTGCCTCCCCCCTCCCTGCTGCCTCCCTCTCCAGGGTGTGCCTTTAGTCTGGTTTAAATGGTGCTGCGGATTGAGCTAGTCAAGCAGTCCATGAGCCAGGCTGCAGCCTCTAGACTTGACCTGGGCTTTTTAAATAACCACAAACAATTTCGTAATTGTCAGTCTTCCATGAGCACTGCTATTGATCTCTACTCTCCTGTACACATTTAGGAATGGGAACTGGAAGATTTCTCCCAGTTTCTTCCTAATTTGTTTCTCAGATAAGGCAGAAGTATGCAGAAGATGAAATTCAGAGTGGCAGTTTAAGGTTTTTCCATGACTCATGCAAGGAAATTGCTTTGGAACCTCTTCCTGAAGCCCACACTCTCCCCTCCAATCCTTCCTAGCTGCTGCATTTCATTCCTGGACCACCGAGCTCCTGACTCTCCCTAACCTTTTTATCTGACATGAACTGTTTTTTCTTTTGCATGAAGCTGTCAAGTCAGGTGACAAGAAAGGTGGCGATTAAATTGAGAATTACCCCCAACATTGCTAGCTCATCTCCTAGCAACTGTATGGTTTGTTGCTTAGCAACATGAGAGGTGAGAGAGCAACTACTCTTACAAATCTAAAAATACAGAAAACAGTTTTTAAAAAGACTCAACAGTGGGCTTCTTTACTAAAATATCCTGAATACAGAGACAACCTTAGGAGCTTGGCTGGGGAGAACCTCTGCACCTCTTACGATGTTCACCCTGGAACAATCTGCTGTTCACAGAAGCAGGGGACAAACATGCAGCCATTTAAAGTCTTTCTGCTTCAGTGTGTCCACAACCAGTGCTTATGAACCTGGGAGGGGAGAGCTGCTGAGATGGCTCCAAAGGTAAAGGCGCTTGACACCAAACTGGATGATCAATGGGACACACACAGTAAAAAGTGAGGACCAACCCCCACAGCTATTCTCGGATCTCTGTGTGGGTGCTGTGGGGCACACATGAAACCCTCACACATTAATTAAATAAATGTATTATTTTTGTTTTGTTTTGTTTTTAGAGACAGGGTTTCTCTGTAACTTTGGAGCCTGTCCTGGAACTGGAACTAGCTCTCTGTGTAGCCCTGGCTGTACTGAAACTCACTCTGTAAACCTACATTGGCTGGTCTCCAATGTAGGAGCCATGATAAGCTAAATAGAAAGAGGCCACCCAAAGGAAGTTCTTTACTTCCAACCATTATCACCTGCCAGCGTAGGACTCAGCCATCCTGAGTCTCAGTAGTTTACCCTGAAGCAATTATCTCGTTGCAGGAAGAACCACAAACTGAGATTACCGGAGCACTACTCAAGAACAGATCATCCAAAGGAAATG
This sequence comes from Ondatra zibethicus, assembly GCA_004026605.1. Taxonomy (NCBI): domain Eukaryota; kingdom Metazoa; phylum Chordata; class Mammalia; order Rodentia; family Cricetidae; genus Ondatra; species Ondatra zibethicus. Next base: position 34,061 of record PVIU01016951.1, read on the forward strand.
CCTAAGGTTCCAACCGTTGTAGATAGGATCATCTGCCAGCACACACTCACCAGGACACCCCTAGACAAATGTCAGCCAATCATGGGTCCTGAACCTTAGAAATTCCTCACTCCCACCTTTACTATTATAAAAACCCAACTCTAACTGAGCTCGGGGCTCTCCGATTACTTCAATACATTGGACATGTGGAGAAACAGAGTTTGCAAACTTGCATAAAATAAAGGCTCTTTGCTTTTACATATGGGACTCAGTCTCCTTGTTGGTTTTGGGGGACTTCAATTCACTGAGATTCTCCTGCTTCTGCCTCCCTGAGTGCTGGGAATAAAGGTGTGTGCCACCACTACCCAACGACTACTTGGCTCCATTCTTTTTTTTTTTTTTTTTTTTTTCGAGACGGTTTCTCTGTAGCTTTGGAGCCTGTCCTGGAACTAGCCCTTGTAGACCAGGCTGGCCTCGAACTCACAGAGATCCACCTGCCTCTGCCTCCCAAGTGCTGGGATTAAAGGCGTGTGCCACCACTGCCTGGCCCTGGCTTCATTCTTGATCTATTTTTAAATCTAAAAGAAGATGGAGCGGGGCTGGAGAGATGGCTCAGTGGTTAAGAGCACTGGCTGCTCTTCCAGAGGTCCTGAGTTTGATTCCCAGCACCCATATGGTGGCTCACAACCATCTGTATTGAGATCTGGCACCTCTTCTGGTGTGCGGGCATACATGGAAGGAATGTTGTATACATAATAAATAAATAAATCTTAAAAAAAAAAGAAAATGGAGAAATATTTTTCTTTTTCGGTTTTTCGAGTCAGGGTTTCTCTGCAGCTTTGGAGCCAGTCCTGGAACTAGCTCTTGTAGACCAGGCTGGTCTCAAACTCACAGAGATCCACCTGCCTCTGCCTCCCAAGTGCTGGGATTAAAGGCGTGCGCCACCACCGCCCGGCAGAAATATTTTTCTTAAATATCCCTTAAAGCTGATACAGTGACTCATGTCTATAATCCTAGCATTTGGGATGTAGAGGCAGGAGGGAAAGTGATTCAAGACCAGCCTGGACTATATGAAACCATGTCTCCAAAAAACAAAACAAAACAAAACAAAACAAAAAAACAAACAAAAAAAAAAAACCCAGGACCTGGGATGTAGTTTAACAGGTAAAGGAACTGTCCATCAAGCCTCAAAACCTGACTTTGAGGTCCGGGACTCTGACAGTAGAGAGAACTGACTCCTAAGTTGTCCTTTGACTTCTGGAGAGCTAGCTCCATGGCATGTGCATCCACATGTAAACACATAACAAATGGATGAATGTAAAACAAACAAGCCCGTAAGGCCAGCATCACTGGGAGTTGTATATTTTGGATTATCATAAAGGGGGAGGTAATGGTTTGCTCTGTCCTTTTAAGAGACAAGCCACGCCCACTCCTTCCCAGTCCACCAAGACAAGCTGATCTTCAGCTTCTAGTCTGAGTCCCTTCCTTTTCAGTCTCTCTCCCAGAGAGGTAGCTGCTGCTGTGGCTCCCCACCACCGCTATTGCTCTCTCTTTCTCTCTCTCTGTCTGTCTCTCTCTGCCTCTCTCTCTGCTCTTCTACCCTTTCCCCTCCATAACCCACTAAATAAATATCCAACCTCACTCTGCATGGTGTGCCTATCCTTCTGTCTCTCACCCGCCACATGGCTCCCTTCCCGGGATCAGCCGCCTTCAGAGACCTATGGCGTGGTTTTGTGGCGTGCCCATCTGTCTCTCTCTCCTCGTGGGACTGGTTGCCCCGTCGAGGTCTCTCACCCACCACTCAGCCTCATGTCTGGGACTTGTGGCCTGCTGCATCCACTAGGGGACCTGCAGCATTATACTTAAACCATAACAGGGACAATTTCCAGTCAATTTATCAAAGAATTATCAGAGTTTAGAAACAACAGACAGACCCAGCTGGACAGTGGTGACACACACCTTTAATGACAAAACTCAGGAGGCAGAGACTGGAAGATCTCTGTGAGTTCAAGGCCAACCTGGTTTAGAGAGTCAGTTTCTAGGACAGCCAGGGCTAAACAGTGAAACCCTGTCTCTAACCACCCCTTCCCCCCCCCCCCCAAAGAAAGAAAAAACAGACCCATATCAATTATACCAAAAACTCTGAAGTTCCCAAGAGGGTAAACTGTTAATTCTACTGCTAATTCTAAAAGACTCTGATTGGCTGAGTAAGAACTACTGAAATTGCCCCATGAGGAGGAACTGGCACTCCGGGCCACTCCAGCACCATTCAGAAGCTTGGCCACTGTTTGAATCTGCATATTGGTGGAGGTTGGAATGATATCCAAAAGCCTCAGGTATTTGAACTCTGGTCCCCAGGGAGTGAAGCTGTTTGTCTTTGACGCTATTTGGGGAGGTTATGAAAACTTTAGAAGTCCCTGGGCTTTGAGCTTTGCCCCACTTCTAGTGTGCTTCGCTTCAAGTTTGAGGTTGAAAATGTGACTTCTCAGCTTTGGTGTCTGCTGCTATGCCTGCTGACCACTGGGCTCTTCCTCTGCAGCTAAACCAAAAGAAACCCTTTCTTCTATGTGTTACTTTTTTTTTTTAAAAGACTTTCTCTTTTATTTATTTATTTATTATGTATACAATATTCTGTCTGTGTGTATGTCTGCAGGCCAGAAGAGGGCACCAGACCTCATTTCAGATGGTTGTGAGCCACCATGTGGTTGCCTGCCGGGAATTGAACTCAGGACCTCTGGAAGAGCAGGCAATGCTCTTAACCACTGAGCCATCTCTCCAGCCCCTATGTGTTACTTTTGGTCCTGGTGTTTTTTCACAGTACCACAAGTAAAACTAACACAATGTTTAAAGAGGTCAAAGATGGAGCCCCAAACCAAATATTCTGCCACATCGTGTTTTCCACCCGGCCCTTCGACTAACAAACTGGTCAAGCTTTACAAGTTCGTCATTTGCTCTTTGTGGAAATTTTTTTTTCTATTTTTGTTTGTTTTTTTCGAGACAGGGTTTCTCTGTGTAGCCCTGGCTGTCCTGGCACTCGCTCTGTAGACCAGGCTGGTCTCAAACTCACAGAGATCCGCCTGCCTCTGCCTCCCGAGTGCTTGGATTAAAAATGGGTGTGCCACCACCGCCCAGCTCCGCAAGTGTTTTTAAGATGATCTTCAAATATAGCTGACAGAACTCAATGATTGGTTGGGATTAATTTTTTTTTTAACTCTTAAAAAGGAAACTTTAATTGGAGGGGCTTGTCTTCAGTTCCAGAGATTCAGTTCATTTTCATCACGGAGGGGGGCATGGTGGTGCGTAAGCAGACATGGAGTTGGAGCTGAGAGAGCTACATCTTGCAGGCAACAGACTAACTGTGGAGTGACTGTGGACACTAGACAAAGCTTCAACTAAAGACCTAAACCCCCACCACAGTGACACACTTCCTCCAACAAGCCACACCTCCAATAGTAGCACTCCCTGGGAGATTATGGGGGCCACTTACATTTAAACTAGGTCGGGATTAATTTAAACAAATATAATGAGATATTTTCCATAGTGCAAGGAAGAGGCTGGGGGGTGACTCAGGCAGTGATGTGCTGGCCACACAAGCATGAGCACCTAGACCATAAAGCCAGGCACGGTGGCACATGCCAGTAATCTCGGCACTGGGGAAGTAGACACTGCATGAGAAGATCTTTGGGGATCACTGACCAGGCAAAGTCTGGGGAGAAATGTGAGAAACCAGTACTGGGTGTGTGGGGGAGGGGAGTCTGGCCTTTCCTTTGATTACTGTTAAATCCCTGTAGCCAGAGCACCATGGCAACCTTCCCAGTCTGCCACCTAATTTCCATCTGCTTTGCAGAACAAAGGGAGCTGGACAAAGGTGGTTCAACATACATTCTGCGAGTGTGCATAATTTAAGTCAATGAAGTAAAACTAAATTATAAATTGTGTTTTACAAACTGGGATTCCAGCTGGCTGGGGAAGCGGTTCAGCTGGTGAGGTCCTTGCCTCTGATACAGGAATCTCTGAATTTGATTCCCCTGCACCAAGTAAAACTGGGTGTGGTAGTACAAGTCTGTAATCAGGGCACTCAGGAGCTCAGACAGAAGGTTCAGAGTTGTTCAAGGTTATCCTTGGCAATACAAGTCTGAGGCTAGCTGGAGGTACGTGAGACTTGCGAGAAGATAAGAAGAAGAAGGATAGAGAGAATGGAGAGGGAGAAGAGGAGAAAGAAAAGGAGGAGTGGTTTAGTTTATAAACTAGAGGAGAACAGGGAACAGTTTAAAAGAATAGAGTGGTTGCCAGCAGTAGTAGTGCAGGCCTTTAATCCCAGCCCTCGGAGGCAGAGGGAGGTGGATCTCAAGTTTGAGGCCAGCCTGGTCTAAGGAGCGTTCCAGGACAGCCAGGGCTACACAGAGAAACCTTATGGGGTGTGGGGGGGTTAGAGTGTAATTCAGTACTGACTGCACCTCAGTAAGTGATTTTAAAAGAGTCTTTTTAATTTTTATTATTTGTTTGTTTGTTTGTTTTGGTGAAAGGGTCTATTCCAGTGCTGGATGCTCTAGTATGATTCATAGATGACAGTTTCATTTTGTGCTGGGAATGGAACCCAGAGCATTGTCATGGAATATTAGCTGTTAAAAAAAAGAAAAAAAAAATGGGTCGGGCAGTGGTGGCGCACTCCTTTAATCCCAGCACTCGGGAGGGAGAGGCAGGTGGATCTCTGTTGAGTTTGAGCCCAGCCTGGTCTACAAGAGCTAGTTCCAGGACAGGCTCCAAAGCCACAGAGAAACCCTGTCTCGAAAAACTAAAAAGAATGAAATCATGAAATTCAAAGGTAAATGGATGGGACTAGACAAAAAAATCATTGTGAGTGAAGTATATCAAATCCAGAAAGACAAATATGGTATGTATTCACTTATATGTGGATATTAGCTATTAGGTCAATGATATTCAAGCTACAGTCCAATCCATACAACCACAGAGGTTAGGTATAGAGTAAAGGACTAGGGGATGAGGTACAGACACATCTCTTTAGGAAAGGGAAATAGAATAGTTGCTATGCAGATGGTGGTACACACCTTTAATCTCAAGAAAGGCAGGTGAATCTGTGTGAGTTCGAGGCCAGCCTGAACTACAGAATGAGTTCCGAGACTGCCAGGACTGTTACATAGAAAAATCCTGACTTGAAAACAAAGAACAAAAACAAATAAAAAGGATAGTTATGGATGGATGGAGGACAGAACAGGAGGGCCAAGAAGGGAGGAGGAGGGGTTAAGGGAGACAATATGGGGAGAAGTAGCTAAAATTAAGGGTCATTTGAAGAGTAGTATGGATACCTAATACAGTAGAAACTTCCTAAAATATATACCTATATGAAGACATACTAAATGAAAGTGCCAAATAAAGAGGGAGCCGACCCCCCCAACTTGGATATCTTTTGTCACAAATGAATCTTCTAGTACCAGGACTGGGTTATATCTAATTGAGTTGTTGGTCAAAGGGGTCCCATGGGAATCCCCTTACTATGTGACTAACACTGACAACCAGGTCCCATTGCTGAAGACAACACCTACATAACTCATTGAACATGGAGAAGTCAAGCTGGTGCCTACATAGAGCCTTCATCCCTATGTTCTAGCATCTTTGAAACAGGAAGGAACTCTTTTTTTTTTTTTGGTTTTTTGAGACAAGGTTTCTTTGTAGCTTTGAAGCCTGTCCTGGAACTAGCTCTTGTATACCAGGCTGGCCTCAAACTCACAAAGATCCGCCTGCCTCTGCCTCCTGAGTGCTGGGATTAAAGGCATGTGCCACCACAGCCCAGCTCCAGGAAAGAACTCTTTACACTCTCAAAAGAGACATGAAAACACCACCTAGTGCCACAAACCCTTTGATCTACAATGTTGCCCTGCCTGCAAGATATACTAGACAGTGGTTCTCAAACTTTCTAATGCTACCACCCCTTAATACCATTCCTCATGTTGTGGTGACTCCCAACACAGAATTATTTCTGTTGCTACTTCATAACTAATTAGCAACTGTTATGAATCATAATTTAAACATCTGTGTTTTCCAATGGTCTTAGGTGACCCCTATGCAAAGATCATTTGACCCATGGGTTTAGAACCACTGTGCTAGGGCAATAGTGGCACAAAGCTTGTGGAAGTATCCAACCAGTATCTGACTTTACTTAAGGTCTACTCCATGAGATGGAATCCATACCAGACACTGCTTAAGAAATCAGGAACCTGGGATTAGATAATCCAAGGACCTAGGGTAAAACCAAATACCACTGGTCTTCAACAAAATAAAACCAATAGCAATAAAATGACAGCTAATTTTGTCATTTGGTGTCCCAGCACTCAGGAGGCAGAGGCAGGCAGATCTCATTGAGCTCGAGGCCAGCCTGGTCCACATAGAGCGAGTTCCAGGACAGCCAGGAATGTCACAGAAAAAAAAAGATTCATAATGATATTTTGCTATATTCATACTCAGTGCCTTGCTCAGCCATAATCAGAAAAGCTTCCTCCTGCAGCTGATGGAAACAAAGACAGCCAGACATTTGCGGATTAAGAGACCTAGGGACAGTGAGCCAACAGGATATCTCCGTGAAATCTGTCCCATCAGGGTTCACGGAACCCCATGGAAGAGGAAGCAGAGAGAGTGTAAGAGCCCAGAGGGATGGAGGACAGCAAGAAAACAAAGACCTTTAAATCACCCAAAGCACATTGGAATTCACCAGACCTGCAAAAATGCTACTTACTGGGTTGCTCCTTCTGGCTCAACACTTGCCTAGGAATGGGACCACCCACAGTAGGCATTAGCAATTAACAAAATGCCTCTCAGATATAGCCACTGACCAATCTGATTAAAGCAATCTCTCAGTTGACATTTCCTCCTCCCGTGTGACTCTAAGTTGACAGTTGAAGATAACTATGATATTCCACCCGCACTCCCATCACAGTCAACCTTGACACATGAACACGTCACTTCAAACCATAACCTTTCAACACTTTAAAAGTCTAAGATCTCGAGAGGGACAGAGGAAACAAGCTCCACCAGGAGCAGAAGCCAGGAGCAAATCCAGCCCTGGGAGCCAACCCAGTCCTGGGACACTGGCAGACCAGAATTAAGCCAACGACCTGACTCAGAGTCTGTGACCTCCACCAAAATGGAGTGGAACTGAACCAGTTACCTAAGACAAAGAGTGAACAAGCTCCCCCACCAGGAGCAGAAGCCAGGCGCAAACCCGGTTCACGGGACACGAGCAGATCAGGATTGAACCAGTGATGAGATTCAGTGTCAGCAATCGCCACCAGAACAGGTCTAACTCCAAGCCAGGGACTTCTGCTAGAGGAGATCCAGACCAAGATTTACAGAAACAGATCAAAGCCAGCAGCCTAGACCAAAGTAGGCTTGAGACAGCAAACTTCAAGGAAGCAGACCAAAACACAGGAGCACTGAGCTACCTCCAGGAACAGGAATAACCAACGGGGTAACTAGAACTGTGACACTGACTGTACCACAAGGAAAACCATCTTAGCTTTCGATTCTATGTCACCTAGAAGATTATTCAACAGAATCTCAGACAGCCCCAACAACACCTAGTAGAGGAAAAGATGAGTAGAAAAGGTAAGATCACAAGCTACACCACAAGAACAACACAATACCAGTGAAACCCACAGACCCTACAAAAGTAAGACCTGAACAACCAAATATGAATGACCCAGAAGAAAATGATCTAAAAAATAACCACAAGAGAATATCTGAAATTCTTAAAGATGAAATGAGAAATTACTTTATGAAATAGGAGAAAAAAACAAAAAAAATTGGAAGATATCAGCAAATCACTTAAAGAAAACCAAGAAAAAGAACTCAAACATATAACAGAAACTATTCAGGACTTGAAAACTGAGTTAGAAAAAATAAAGAAAACACAAGCCAAAGGAATTATAAAAACAGAAATCATGAGGAAAAGAGCAGAAACCACAAATGCAAGTATGAACAACAGAATAAAAGAAATCTCAACTGTGGAAGATAAAATAGAGGAAATAGACTCATCAATTAAAGAAAACATTAAATCTAACAAAAGCTTAACCCAAAATATCCATGAAATATGGGACAACATAAAAAGGCTAAATCTTAGAATAATAGGTATAGAAGAAGGAGAACAAAGTCAACTCAAAGGCACGGACAATTTATTTAATAAAATCATAGAAGAAAACTTTCCCTACCTAAAGAAAGACATGCCTATGAAGATACAAGAAGCTTACAGAACACCAAATAGACTGGATAAAAAAAAATCCTCTTGCCACAAAATAATCAAAACACTAAACATACAGAGTAAAGAATGAATATTAAGAGCTGCAAAGGAAAAAGGCCAAGTAACATATAAAGGTAGACCTATCAGAATTACACCTGACTTCTCAGTGGAGACAATGAAAGCCAGAAGGTCATGGTCAAGCATTATACAGACATTAAGAGACCACAGATGCCAGCCCAGGCTACTATACCCAGCAAAACTGTGGATCACCATAGAAGGACAAACAAGATATTCCCATGACAAATCTAGATTTCACCAATACCTCAACCTCAAAGACAGACATCATCTCAGAGTAAAAGGTTGGGAAAAAATATACCAATCAACTGGGCCTAAGAAACAAGCTGGTGTAGCTATCCTTAATATCTAACAAAATAGACTTCAAGATAAAATCAGTCAAAAGAGACAAAGAAGGACATTTCATATTAGTCACGGGGAAAATACATCAAGAGGAAATTTCAATACTGAACATCTATGCCCCAAATACAAGGGCACCCTCATATGTCAAAGAAACACTTCAAAAGCTTAAATCATATATTAAACCCCACACACTAATAGTGGGAGACTTCAACACTCCCCTCTCACCACTGGACAGGTCAATCAGACAAAAAATGAACAGAGAAATAAGAGAACTAACAGATGTTATGACTCAAATGGACTTAACAGACACCTATAGAATATTCCATCCAAACAGAAAAGAATATACCTTCTTCTCAGCACCTCATGGAACCTTCTCAAAAACTGACCACATACTTGGTAACAAAACAAACTTCAACAAATACAAAAAAAAAAAAAATGGAATAACCCAATGTACCTTATCAGATCACCATGCTTTAAAACTAGAAGTCAACAGCAATACCAATTCCAGAAAACCCACAAACACATGGAAATTAAACAGTGCTCATCTGAATCATCAATGGGTCAAAGAAGAAATAAAGGGGGAATTTAAAGACTTCCTAAAATTCAATGAAAATGACCACACAACATACCCAAATTTATGGGAC
>PVIU01016952.1:0-43345 GCA_004026605.1 Ondatra zibethicus
GAGGAGGAGGAGGAAGAGGAAGAAGAAAAGGAAAAAGAGAAGTCCTAGTATGGGTTTTGAAACCTCAATGCTCACTCCAGTAACAGCCCCTCCAACAATGCTATACCTCCTCTAACAAGACCACACCTTCTAATCCTTCCCTCTACAGACAAATCAACAGGTGGCTAATCATGCAAATATATTAGTCTATGAGAGCTATCCTTTTTCAACAACCATATACCTCATGATGGAAAGTTATCTTTTCAACTAAGAAATGCTGAGAACAGGAGAAATAGTCTTACCCTTGGAAGAGCACAATTGGTTATCCAATGCCAAATGTCTGCAGAATTATGTCTCAAAATATAGTTTTCTCATTGTGGCAGACAAGGAAAAGTAGAAAGGGAAATAATGATATTCAACTGGATACTTTTCTTTTTCCTCTTTTATTTCATGTGTCCACACTCACTGTGTACCTTCTGATGGTACTACCCACCATCAGGGTTAGCATTCCCTTCAATTAATTCTTCCTGGAAAACATATTCACTGACAACTCAGAGGTATTTCTCACTTCTCCCGTAGGTAATTGCAAATCCGGTTCAGTTGCAATAAAGATTACAAACACTTTGCAAATACAAAAGCCAAATTAAACTGACACCTCTAAAACTGAAGCAAGTGGTTTTTAGCTGTATTTCTCTACATCTAAAAGGTAGACGTTATGTTAACTATGGTATTTTACTTTCCCTTATACTTTTCTTTCACCTCCACACTTTTGTGAAAAGGATTCAGGAAACCCACTGAAATGAGTTGCAATTTGGCCACAGGTGGTATGTATACAGTAAAATAACTATAAACAAATTTGAACAGATAAACACTGCCATGGATGCCAGCCATTTTAAAAATAAGCCAAGCCTGTTGAATTTAGAGGTAATTCCTAATCCTAATTGTCAGAACTTTAAATAAGCAGAGACCATTAATCACACATACACAGCAGGATTATTAAGTTGTTTAAAATTACTTTTTCTAACAAATGCATTAAAGCTCACATAGTAAGGAAAGTAAATACATAATTTTAATTTCTCTGTCTCCCATTGTCTTTTTTTTACCTTCTCTCAAACTAACCATTAGTTAAAATGAATGCACAAATATTATTCATTAAGAGATGAATATGTGTTACTGTATTATCACAATCCCGGGTTGTTTTCATCTACACAAAGCCTTGTTTGATGGATGTTTGAGTAGTTAAAAAGGTTAATTAGCATGTGCATGTTTTGTCTTAAAACTCAAGTGTGCAGAGGTGAAATAGATGGAGACTGAATGAAAGCAATAAATAATAGGGAGTGATGGTGATGGGCAAAACAGAACAAATGATCTGTGTGAAGTGTCATTTACTGTTTAGGTAGAGTAATTAATATCTTTTAGTGTCTGTGATATTGCAATATCTTCAGTATTTCAGAAAATACTATGCAACAGATTTATGTTTTCTGTGAAAAAGTGAATGAACAAAATAAACCACATTGGGGCTGGTGTTTGTGCTTGCTTCATAAGCAAAAAGATCTGAGTTCGGGCCTCCAAGACCTACCTCAGTTCAGACACAAGGAAGCATGATGCTGTAAAGACAAAGCTCTTGCATCAATATTGGAGGCAGAACCTGGCTGCACACCAATTAGTGAGCCTGGTACATGCAGCAGAAAAAACAGGGAGTCCTTATTTCTAATACGAAGGGAGGCTGTTCTCTGACCTCCAAATACAACCTCTAACACACTGGCATCCATATTTACATATACAAACAGAAACGTATAACATACATATGCACAAAATATAAACACTAAACACACATACACACACACAAAATACATCTGCAATTCATGCCCAATCCCTAGGCTTGAGGGGATCTCAGCTTGTTGTTGAGAAATAGTTATTTAAATAGCCACTCAAACTCAAGGCAAGTGAATTTATAATCTCAAAACACATAAAACCTCTTTGAGAATTCTTCCCATGAGCTCATGCACTAATTTGAGAAGACAAGTGTTACAAAACCTACACTTAGCTGTAATAACAACATGAACGTGGAAGCCTACACAACACTGTGCTGTGCTCACTTGCTTGGGAAGAATTCAAGGAGTCTCTTTGGGGTTATAGCCAGTGACGAAATGAGTTTCCCTACCTCATACTCCCTCAGCTATGCCTTCTGAACCCTTCCTCTGTGATACACTAACAGAATACAATGAACAATCAATGGTACAAATGAGTTTGCATACTGCTTTTTGTATATGTGATATTTCTCTTATGCATTTTCTATGTTTATAAAATAATTTGGCGACTTTTCTCCTTCTTTGTGACATGAACTTGCTTTTTTTTTTAAATAAGATACCACTCAATAGTATTAAATCCCCCCTGGGGAAGAATCTTTATCTGTAACTTCTTAAGGAAAAGGTTACCATCTGAGAAGCAGCTGATCTTTCTGGTGGATTTTAATGTTCCCAGTATGGTTTCAAAGCCCAAGTCCTACAGAGAGGTTAAGGCCAGCATGAACTCCACAGTGCCATTATTTCCTAACACAGCTACATTTCTTTTTTACCAAGTTGTGAAGAAATTTGTGACCGATCATAAAAGTTTATTTGCAGAACCTGATCACACAGTGAGTTGCACTGCTCCGTGACTTAAGAAACGAGGCATGCTTTTATTTGCAGCCCTGTCACATTTGTTAGAGCAAGCAGTGGCATATATGCCAGAATTATCTCGTATAAATAAACAAAAGGCAAAAATTATGCACTTTTATAAGCACTTGAACACTATACCAGAAGAAAGAGGATATAAATATGGGCAATATTGGCTTTAAAAGAAAAGTCAGGCTCTTGCAAGTATTTCAAAGGCTAGAAACTTCACTTTTTTATTTATTTCAATCCCCTTAGCTGTTCTGAATTATTTAAATGATATATATTTATATTCTATAGAAACATTTGTGTGTTTATCCAGAGGCAGATTGCAGAACAATGTATTTCTCATGAAAGTCTATTTTTTATTTCCTACTTTTTCCAGACTAAAAATCTTGAAGCAGCATGGGTCAATGGTCTGAAACTTCTGCTGGTCCCTTTTATTGCAACATAAAATTTGTACTCTTTCTCAGAAGTAGGAGGCAAATAACCTAGTACAGCATATGCAAAGGATTTTCTTTATGTTATGATGCTTCTGAAACTTTTCCTATACATATCATTATTGAAGTCTGTAACCACATTTATAATTGATAAGGTTTGTTCTCATGCATGTGTGTGTCTTTGCTTTGGGTATGATTTAACACATTTAATAGCAGGGATTGTAAAATGAGCTATAATAGTGATTAAGAGAAATGAAGATGCAAAGATAGTAGGTGGTGTGAATCTTTATAATTAATACCTAAGCAACTCTGCAGATGCTATTTAGCTCCCCATCAAGGATAAATCTATTTATTTATTCCACAGGGTTGGTCTGCCAATTAAACTATATGATCCATTGAAATACTATGTAGTAGCTATTTGCAAAACCTCAGGTTACATATATTTTTGCCAGGAATTTAAGTATAGTCGATTAGCTTTATTAAGCTGTTTAGTCAAACTGTCATATCAGCTCTTAGATATGAAATTTACTCCTATCTCAGACAATTTGCTTGACCTCTCAGGACCTCATTTATTCATTTGTAAAATAGTTGTAATGATACTGCCTACCTTGTTTTAGAGTCTTGAAGAGAAATGAAATGAAATGTATCCTGTTTGAAGAACTAGATGGCATAAAACTGTCCAAAGTTTTTAACATTCTATTATTTGTAATATTATATATTAATTTATTGATTCAAGACTGAGCATTTACTAAGTTTCTGTCACTCTGTGTTTTTCTAATTTTGAAGTACATGATTTTTATAAAAGTAATTTCCTAATTATATATTATAAATATCAACTATACAAATATATATATTATCTATACAAACATACGTGTATGTATTTATGTGTACAAACAAATCCAGGAAACAAATATATTTGGAGGCCAAAAGCTACAAATTACAATATGTCTCAGTATTCTACTTCAAGACAAGGAAGAGCACTTTTCATGCTACCTGACAAAGGCTGTCAGAGTTAGTTTTTCTTCCCTGGTACACTTACCCAGAGATAGTGTCTATAGAAGAAACATATAACCAAAAGCATCTCATTAAACCACAGAAATGGCTGATAAAATGCAGATCACAAAGCCGACCACTTGATCAGCATTACACTTTCAGGGCAAGCAGGCTGTGGCTAGAGTGCTGTGATGATGAGGAAAGGTCAGCGTGTGAACCCCATCAATTACCTGACCTGATTGTAGTATCAGCCTGCTGAGAGCAACAACATTGTTCACTCACAGACTCACTTCAGAGCACCAATCGCACACCCAAGACTCTGAAGACAATCTAGGACATGGGGTAAAGAAAGAATGTTAAAGGAGGGAGCTGCTTGTTGGTTCCTGGCCTCCCAGCTAGCTTAAACCCAAAATAATCACACAGAAACCATATTACTGAAATCACTGCTTGGCCCATTAGCTCTACCTTCTTATGGACTAACTCCTACATCTTAATTTAACCCATCCAATTAATATGTGCATCACCACAAGGTCATGGCCTACCAGCAAAGTTTCAGCATGTCTGTCTCTGGCGGCGGCTCCATGACATCTCTCCAACTCTGCCCTTCTTATCAAATGCTACAGGCCAAGCCAATTCTTTATTCATTAACCCGTAAAAGCAACACATAAACAGAAGGCCCTCCCACACCAAAAGGAGGCAGCACTACAGACAAACAGGTTGTACTACATGCATGACACATACATGCAAGACACATCTACATATATACACCAATCTCTCTTTATGCAAGAAATGGTCTCCACAGGTGTTTGAACTAAAGCTTATTGGTAGGTTAGCTTTTTATTGTTAGCTTTTTATTGTTTTGTGTGTTTTATGGATTTTGCTACAGAATAATCTTTCATAACTAAGAACAAATAATTAGTTACTCGTCTAGTTGTTGAAACAAAACACTTGGAATGAAAGATTAAGTAATAAAGGGTTTATTTTGCGTCATAATTTGAGTCCTGTCTACTGTAGTTTGGAATTTATGACATCAGAACCTGGTCACCTTGCAGCCTTAATCAAGAAGCAGCAGGATTTGAATAATGTAGCTCAGCTCCCTTTCATCTTTTTAGTGAGTCTGCCAGGATCCTAGCCTATTAAATGATTCTGCCCATGTTGAAGGTGATTGATGCAGCTCAACAGATATAATCTAGCAATGCCCTCACAGACATACAGATATGTGTTTCCATAGTGATGCTGAATCTCATCAAGTTGACAATGGAGACTAACCACCATCACACATGGTATTTAGGATGACTATGCATCCTTAAGATGCATTATCCTTAATGGAGTTCTTATAGCTCCCTCCACCATAGTCAAACTACTGGGTACATCTGTCATTATGGGCCTTAAGCTTTGCAAAGAGGAAAAGGGTGAAAAAACATGGAATTCTTGTGAAATCAAAACACATTTATTTTTTCTGTATCTTTATGTTTCACCCTAGACCCTTACTGCTATTTCTATAAACTGCTTATTGTTCCCCTTGGATTTTAAGTATCACACTAACTAGAGGAAACAAGCCATCTTCCTTGTTTGCATGTTTTAATCCGTTTTGGCAACTGGTTGCTCATAGATTAAGATTCTTTTTAGCAGCCTGAGCCTGACTATGGCATCACATTTTGTAACTCTATGGCTTTGCATCCTGTTACTTGATTTGAGGCTCACTCTAATGGTGCTATCTATTATTTTGCACATTTTTCAACCAAGTGGGCAGGTAAGATATTTCCAGGAAACAAGTTATGGTGACACTTTCTTCTATTTTTATGGTTTTTCATATCTGAAGTTGCAGGATACTAACTATCCAATAAAAACAAATAGAGATTATACCTATACAGGTGAAAAAAAGGGTCAGATGATTGTTCCTTATTGTATCCCTGTCCCTCACCAGAGGCAAATGATTCTCATATTGTTGTAAGCCTTCATACTATTTACTCAAAAAATTTTTTTCATTTAAGTATCTGACTTTTTTCATTTGAGTAAATGATTAATATTTTCTTCTCCTTAGGGTTCCTCAGAGCTGAAAAGAAAATGATGCATATCAACTGTGTGTCAAAGAATAGATGCACGACACATTTATTTTCTCTCCTCATTTTCTTTTGTCTTGAACCTAGTAATTATCAGTCACAAGTGGGTATCTTAACTGTAAATTTAATTTGAGATGCAATTACAAGGATGTTCTGGCTTTCTGGAAGAGAAATGGGTGCTTGATGAAGGCGATTCTTGCTGTAGTGAATAAAAACAAATGGAAGATTAGAGACTTCAAAGCTGTGAATGTAATGTCAGCATATAGGTTCTTGCCAAGGCAAACTGTACTGCGAGGAAGGATTGTCAGGAAAATAATGTTATAGATTAACAAAAGATTTTAGAAATGCTTGAAGTAAAACTAATTATAGCTTTGAAATGACAGTGAAGAAAATCAAAGACTGGTTTCTGCTTGTAAATTCGAATAACTGAAAGAGCAGACCTTACTGCAGTACTGGCAAGTTAAAATTACAATACGTCTTTCTCAGATGTTTTCAGAAGGCAAGGCTGTGGATTCTTGTAAGTCAGTCACATGAATGATTCCTCTGTGCAGCGAAAGGATAAACGATGACTGCTATCCATTATGGTCCATTACAAAGCTTTGTTAAGCAGTTAGAGAAAGAGCATGGGGAATCATGGAGCCATCAACCACAGAAATGCTATATTTGAACTATTATAACATGTATTAATTATAAGATAAGGGTAAATGAGGGATGACTTTGAAAAATAATCCAAAATTTGGATACATTAGTAGATAAACATATAATAGATTAATAGATAGATAAATGATAGATAGATAGATAGATAGATAGATAGATAGATAGATAGATAGATAGATAGATAAATGATTAATGACAGACAGGCACAGAAATATATAATATAGAATTTCAGAGACTTACTAGGTGTATAAATGTTTAAAATGCAAGCAGTTAAACCTGAAAGACATGTTCTTCCAAATAATATGTAGCAATTGCTTTTAACCTATTATACTTCAACACAATATAGGAAATAAACTGACTTGTCATTTCTTTCTAATACACTCTGCCTTCAACTCTTTTAAAGTAAACCATCACTTAAGAAAGAAAAGTTACAACACGTTATGCTTGCTGGCAAAATGAATAAGGGACTCATTGCCGGTTAATCACCCTGAAGTGATCAACATTGTCTTGCTTACCACACTGATACAGTTGAAATGCCAGCTTTTCTGCCTACCCACAAGTGCAGATAGAGTGTGGAAGCCAGAGTTTGAGATGAGGTAAAGAGGAAGAAAAGACAGACTCTTAATCAAAATACATATGCTGCATATTCAGTTGGAAGAAGCCAGGGAGGCTGGAGTATGCACAGTGAGAGGAGAACCACTTGCTACACAAAGCTTTGAGGCCAAAGATTTGGGCTTTGTGAATCCAGACCAAGTTTCCTTTACTCAGTGAACTGTTTCAGACTGTGGATATGCTAAAAAACATTCCACAATATTAGTATTCAATGTGTAGATTCAAAGTCTCTGTGGATTTTAGGCAGCCTCCCTTCTTTCCTCTGCAGTGGGCAGCCTGTGTGAGGAATTTTTTTATACTAAATGAGCACCTTGAGATGCTTTTCCCTATAAGATACAGTCAGTCAGTATTTTTGGGTCTCTGTGTACATCGTTTTAGTGTGCCCTTAATCGAAACTGGACTTGAACAGAAATCTCTGGAGCAACTCAGACATGCAATACTTAGTGTACTCACAGTTTATTAATGGAGACAGTAATACATAATGAAATGCCATTAATTCACTTGTGTGATATTGGTTTCTAATTTGAGACATCACATCTTGAATATTAGTATATTAGTTACTCAGATTCATAGCCTGGTCACTATGGGGAAAATGTGGCTTCTTATACTACCAGAACTGTCAGAAAATAGAAATATGTCTATTTCTTATGAGGGCAACTAAGAAATCTCTGAAGCCTTCACATCATTATGGATTGATGATTCAATCCATAAAGAAAGCTCCAGAAAAACATCTTGGCTGCTTATTTCTCTGCAGTTCTTGTCCTAGACTGTGCTTGCAAAAAACTATATCTTCGAAATTACTCTTTATTTCACACCAATAGTTAGAGACATTATCCTGCTGGATTAGGGGTTAAAGGGCTTCAAAACATGGAAGACATATTTCTAGAGCCATGACTCCTGAAAGTATAAAGGAGGTCACCCCTTGATCAGTTTTTGAGGGAGCATGGTGCTCATTCATGGCCCAGACTCCTAACCTCTGACCCTGGGTTTGCTTTAGCTAATGTCGGAGTGTCTGTGCCCAGAGCAATCTTACTTCCATTCACATCTATTGTACAAGACTGGTTTCCAAAATTGCTTTTATATTCTGGGAAATTACAGCCCAAGTCATGTTAAAGTTTCAGCTAGACACACTCAAGACTGGCTTCTTTGTAAAGAGCTATCTATAGCTGTTTGGAGAAAAAAATGTCTATTTGGCTTCAAAGTCAGTCAGTGGGGAGGAATGCGGATGTCAGGTAAACACAATCAAGTCATTTGTAGCAACGAAATAGAAGAAAGAGGATGGGTAATGAAGTGTGGGTGCAGAGCAACTCTTTCCCAGTCAATTTAGCTAGATTGTCTTTCTCTAGATTTTTTAGCTAGATTTTTCTCCCTGCAGGGTGGGAGGGGAGAATTTCAATATTGTAAAGTTAAGCTTTATCATTGCTGCCTCTTTTTCTTTCCAAGGTAATGCACATGGCATAATGGAAGTGAGGAACAAGAACTTGTTAGTTTAGTATTTTTTGGCACTTGCTATATGGCTGCTTATATAGGAGGTTTATATTTCAAAAGTGAAATGTTGGCTTTAGGGAATAATAGCCCAAAATATTCTGAAGCTGGAGCATGTTCTTTTTTCTCATGTAAAGCATATATGATTCATATGATCTTTAAAGAAGTGATGCTAGGTATTTTTCTATATTATTATATTAGTAGCTCATATGAATGTAAATGGGATAATTATTCAAAATTAAGGTTAAATTTCTTAAATTTAAAAAAATTTTAATTTTGGAGTAACTGATTTTATCTATAATCTCAGCATTTGAGATTCAAAGTTCAACTCAGAAAGATCTTGTATTACTACTACTAATAATGATAGTAATGAGAATTATTAGTTTTGTGTCTTTCTAATTCATTATACATGTTGACAGCTGTATGACTTTGGGGGAGTCTTTCAGGTTTTATATGTATATAATCACATAATCTTCAAATAAGTATATTTTAGTTTCTTTCTTGTTGAAATTTCTAAGCTTGTTTCTTATCTTATTATTCGAGCTAAGCTAAGTCTTCAAGCACTATGAAGACTAACAAGAAAGTTAGTAGACATTCACATTCTTGTCTTATTCTTGGTTTTATTGGAAATACTTTGAGGATTTTTTCTTTTAGCAAGCTGTGGACTTGCTACATATTGCTTCTTATGCTTAGACATATTCCCTGTACCCCTAAATTATTTATGATATTAATTATAAAGGAATGATGAATTTTGTAAAAGATATTTTCTGCATCTAATGAGATGCTCATGTAATGTTAACTCTCGAGTCTATTTTTGTTGTAGCTAACATTTATTAAATTACATTCACAACAAGCTCAAATATCTTGATATAAATCTAACCATGGAAGTAAAAGTACTGAATAAAGAAATTGAAACTATCAGGAAATTGGAACATCTCTCAGCCTCATGGATCATTAGGATTTATATTGTTAAAATGGTTATTCTACTAAATCAATCTACAGAGTTAATGTAATAAAAGTTACAAAAAATTCTTTACAGAAGTTGAAATAAATGTGATTAATATGGAAACAGAAAAGTTTCATCAGTAATTTCATTTTATACTTGAAATATATATATATGTATATATATAATGGTATTGATATGAAAACAGACATATTAATTGATGGAATACTGAGGACTGAGATAAAAAAATCACATACCTTTGTTCTTAATAACAAGCCCAAAACTACATATTAGAGAAAGGCAGTAACCTCATGAAACCTTGTTAATCAAACTGGAAAACACCATGTATGAAAATGAACCAGATTCATTTCTCTCCCTTTACAGAAAACTCAAATCTAGATATATCAAGGAAATCAGTACAAGCCCTAATACCTTGAATCTGTTAGAGGAAAAATTAGGTAATACATATCAACTTACAGGCACAAAAAATAGACTTTCAGTATTGGTCATCAGTAGTGCAGTCATCAAGACCAACAAATATCAATTGCACATAAAATGGAAACAGCCAGTTTATGGTCTTTCATAAACACATATATAGGCAGCACTAAGCAGACTCCGTTTGTTGAGAGAGAGAGAGAGATAGAGAGAGAGAGAATATAATGGATGCAATTGAAAAGTGATGGGGGAAAAGAGAAGAGATGAAAGAGAAGGAATGATGGGGTTAGACTTTATCTGAACACATTATATGCATGTTTGACATTCTCAGTCAATTAAAACACTTAAAAAATAAACAAAGGAACAAAAGCCCAGTGATTTTTACTGTTATTCTGAAACACAGTGATCTCTAAAAGCTTACTTTCTTCAGTTAGGGCTCCAGTAAATGCTCTCGCAAAGTACTGTTCTTTGATATACAGCATACTTTGAACTAAATCTTCAAGGTCTCAGAAGGAGCCTAGAAACGAGGCCTTTCACCTCCCCTCCTTTCCACTCACTCATCTTCCATAAGGGAGTTACAGACACCAGACACAGTATTCCCCAAGGAAGGTGGAATCAATGAGACTCCTTTCCCTACAACCATGCCTAAATCATAAAAAGGTAATTAATCCTCTCTCTTGTTTCTTGAAGCTTAACATTCTAAGAGCTTCCTGCCCCTCATCCTGGCAAGAAGTTTACTCTACAGGAGGCTAAGAAGAATCTCAACACTCAGGGTTTGCTGAGTAACCATCAGGTCCACAAAATTTTATAGACTATTATAAACAAGAATATGATCATTATAAGCAATAGAAATAAAGTTAATTTAAAAATGGTCTAACATAAATCCAGGATTCATGGAGAGACTGAACCCTTTACACTAATCTAATAAGTTTAACATTTGAGAATATGTCTACGAATGTACACATCTATGGCATAGATACATGTTAAGTGTCAAGTATGTGTCAACTTAAATAATTTCACTTATCAACTTTTAGAACTTTAGTATAACTATGTTAATGCAGACCTCTTAAACTATTTTTAAGCAGATCTTTGATAGTATTTCTTGGTACCTGGAACTTCGGAAATGAATTTTGTTTCTAAGAAAAACCAATGTAATCTAAAACACATCTTTTGTGGAACAAAGCAAAATGTTGTAAAGGATTTAGTTATAAGAGGACTTGAAAATAAACCAAAACTTACATTAAGTCATAGAAAGTACCTATGTTTTAGTCCAAATAAATGATGGTTACTTTTTATCTCTCTTAAAAGAAAATGGGTATTATTTTTATAGTCTTCTATATTTAATGCCCGAATAATTTCCTAGACAAGATGATTTTTAATTAAATTTGCTTTTCAGAAACATTTATGACTTTTGGACTGTTTGGATTTTAAATGAGAATGGAATAAATAAGACCCGGATTATACCTTTTGTGCTCTATTTATTTTGATATTTGAATTTATTTCTTCCTTTTTAACTACAAGAATACATGGGATAAAACATTTTACATATTTTCCATTACTAGATTTTATGTTAATTTTTTGTGCTAAATAAAAGAAAAGTCCAGACAGAAGGACATGCTAGATCTGGCAGGCTTTCCAGTCCTGACAAGCTAAAAAGACAACTCAGAGTCACAACATCAGTGTTAAAATCCCTGTACCAGCATCAAAAATGCATGTATTCCATACAAGGGCATTTTTTTATATTCTTAAGTTAATTGCTTAATATGTGTCTATTTCTGAATATTGATGACTCCCAAAGTTTGTGAGGTTTAAAATCAAATTTCTTGACTTTATAGTTTAACTTTATCCCAAACCTATATTCAGTATTATCTGAAATCCTGACAGTGATATCTACAGTATGTACATTAAATTGTATCTAATACCAACTATTTTTCTTTGGAATATATCCCAAGCAGGTTGGTAGGAAATACATGTGCTCTATCACTCTCATCAAAAGTAGTCCCTAGTTTCTTTTCCACATTTTTATTCTTTTAAAAAACTATTCTGCTGGAAACAATTTAAATGTACCTCAACCAAAAATACAAAAACCAAATAACAAATCAAAACAAAAACGGAAATATAATACATTTACACAGTGGAGTGTTACTCAGTTGTTTGAAAAAATGACATTATGAATTTGTAGACAAATGTGTGCATCTACAAAAAAATCATTCTGAGTGAAATAACCTAGACATAGAAAGATAAACATGTTAAGTACTCACATATAACTGAATTTTAGTTGTTAAGTAAATAATAACCAAACTATAATCAAATAATAATCAACTATAATCAGACCCAGAGAGGTTAGATAAAAAGGAGGACTTAACAGGGATACATGGATCTCCCTGGGAAGTGGAAATACAACAGATGTTGTGAACGAACTGGAACAAGTAGGTATAAGAACAGGAGGTTTCATTTGTGGAAGGGATGGAGTGGAGACTGGGAGAGAAGACGGGAATTTGGGGGTGCATTTGGAAGACAATGTAGAAACCTAGGACAGTGAAAACTTCCTGGAATCTGTTAGGTGACTCTAGGGAGGACTCCAAGTATTGGGGATACAAACTTCGAACTAGCCATCTTTCACAGGCAAGGCTTCCCGTGGTAGGACTGGGTTGTATGTGGTTGAGTTATTGGCTGAGAGAGTCCCATGGGATCCCTAAACATTCCAAGCTAATGTTAGCCCTTTGAAAACTAACAGAGGGTCCCACTGGCAAGGACAACATCAATACAGTTCATTGAACAGTAAGAAGGTCAAGCTGGTGCCTGCATGTAGCTTTCACCCCGACATTCTGGTCTTATTACAGAAAGGTACTCTGCAGGCTACATAAAGGGAAACCTGGACACCAACCCAGTTACAAAACTACTCACCTAAACCTGTTCTGCCACAAAATGTGCTGGGGTAATGGTGGCACAGAACTTGTGGGAGTGGCCAACCAGCTCCTCAAGAGGAAGTCCATGCCTGACACTGCCTGGATGGCCAGGAGCCAAAAGCTGGACAGACCAGAGACCTAGGATAGAACCAAACATGATTGACAAAAAGGAAAGAGGAGAGGGGAGAGAAAGAGAAATGATTCTTAATGAGATTCTGCTATACTCATAGATCTGCATTTTGTCCAGGTAGCATCAGAGAGATTTCCTCCAGCAGCATATTGGAATGGGTGCAGAGAACCACAGTCAGACATTTTGCGGAGAGTCTAAACTAAATATCTCTATAGGGTGTCTCCCCTTGGAGACTGGGGAACTTCCTAGAAGAGGGGATGGAAAGACTATAGGAATCAGAGGAGATGGAGGACACCAGGAGAACATGGTCCACTGAATCTCCAACTCAGGGTGTATATGGGATCACAGAGACTGAGGTGGCAAGCACCAGGCCTGAATGCGCCTGCACCAAGTTTTATGTGTATATGTTATGGCTGTTATCTTGGTGTTTTTGTGGGACATCTAACAGTGCAAAAGGGTGAATATCTGACACTTTTGTCTGCTCTTGGCATTCTTTGTCCCCTATTGGCCTGCTATACAGTCTTGACATGAGGGCCTTTGCAATATGTTACTGGATCTTTATTGTCCTGTTTGGTTGTTGTGTTTTGTAGGCCTCCTCTTTTCTGAAGGGAAATGAGGGGAATTCAACTTGGGGTAGAGGGGAGTTTGTGGGGATCTCCGAACTGGTGTTGTGGTATGTTGTATGAGAGAAGAAACTATTTCAATAAAAAAGAAAGGTATTCATCAAATTTTCCTCTGTGTTAAGTTCAAAGAACATGTGAATCTCATACAATATTCCTTTATTTTCTCCATTTGTATATGGTATGAATTTTCCTCTCTTCTCCACCTTTTTTAGATGTTTTACCTAAGTGGACAGGCATATATACATAGTGCATTGTATGAAGTAAAGACAACATTATACACTTAAGTCTATGAGTTGACATAATTAACGACACAGAAGATCATAAAGAATTCAGCTAGTTTAAAGTCCTGTCACATGTCATTTGCTTATCAGTTCTCAAGTTATCTATGTCTTCATAACAACCCATCCTGAGCAGGTTGACAAAAACATTACACACTTCACATCGTGTGGATTAGGACTGTGTTAGTAGCTTAACTTCTTTCTAGCTCATGTTGTCTTGTAAAATCAGTCGAACTGCTAGGCCAGGCTGCAATTATCTGATATTTTGATTCAGGTTGCATAATTAGCTTCTCAGCTCATTCATATGACTGTCCCAAGGAGACTCCATGTCCATGTCCTGTGACAATTATAGAATTGCTGCTTTATCTGTTTTGGTAAGGAGACTGATGCAAGGGAGACTGGCCAAGACAGAAACCAAAGAAATCTATGTATTAGAGACTTTGTTCCTTCATCTATGCTATGTATCATCTTAAGTGGGAACAATGCTACACGGTGATGTTGGCTGAGTATAATTGAAGGTAATCTTTAAGGGTGGCCACTACAGCCAACATAAAAATAAGCATTCACATAATTGGATTTTCAGTGGCATTTTTCTAGAAAACATCATCTTCCTGAAAGAAAACCAACATCGATAAGCAATAACATCCCATCACTTCCTTCTAGTAGTAACTGAAAACATTATTCTGCTTTCTATAGTTATGTATATGCTTTACATTTCAAATGAATAGGATGATCTATTATGCAGTTTCTTGTGTTGGTAGACTTTGTCTTGCATAGCAGTTTTGAGGTTCATCTGTACTGTGCTGCGTGCGTATTTTATTCACTGCTGAAAATATATTACATATACATACTCAGTGATGACAGTTTAGATCAAGTTCATGGCTTTAATAGCCCCAACAGACTGTTCTTGTCACGTATCCCAGTGTACACATTAAAGAGTGGTAGAGGTGCAGGTAGAAACCTTCAGACTCTGAAGACTGCGATCAGAGAAGCAGGGAACTGTCACACTCTCAACATTGAACCTACATGAGACCCTCCTTCTGCAGTTGTTTTTTTGTCACACTATTTTATCATATAAACATAATAGAAGCATGACACTTAGATACTGTTTAGTTATGCCTAAAACTTACCAAATGATCAAAAATATAAAGACAATAATCTGAAAAGAAGTAGAAATAAAGAAGGTTAATAAGGGCATATTATGTCTGGTCATCTGAACACAATGTTTATTTAATACAGGGGGAATGTTACAAGCAAGAGTAGAGCTTTAAAAAAATTAAAGTGAAGATTATATTTAACAGAATGTGGAATTTGTTTAGTTGAAAACCATCCAAAGAAGCAATATACTGTCTCCAGGGAGACACTCATAAAGAACATGTTGAAGCAAGCCATTTAAAAATGAAACACGAACTAGAGA
Source organism: Ondatra zibethicus (assembly GCA_004026605.1). Lineage (NCBI taxonomy): Eukaryota > Metazoa > Chordata > Mammalia > Rodentia > Cricetidae > Ondatra > Ondatra zibethicus. Next base: position 15,619 of record PVIU01016952.1, read on the forward strand.
GATTGCTCAGCTGTTAAAGGCTAGGCTCACAACCAAAAATATGAAAAGGAAATACACACAAGCTTGCAGCACACAACCACTGAGTGACTTGACGTGCTAAGTAGAATGTACACATCTAACTTATCTGCTATGTGAGGGATATTCACCTCTCTCTTTTTTTCAATCATTTATTGAATTTTAATTGCATTTTATAAAATTCTTTAAACAAAGAACTATGTTGAATTTGAATGATGTTGTCAAAATTTATGGGTGTATGTGATGTATGTGCTTAAAAATATAAACAATATAAGACTACTCACAGAATCCTCTTGAATACACTGCTCATCTCCTCTCTTACAGATCACACTTCTCACACATTTCCAATCACCATTTTCATATATGTGCCTGTGCATTCATAATTACTATATCTAAATTTTGTTGTTTCATTTTGTCCTGTTTTGATCTGTACACGCAAAGTTTTAATTTTACCTCTAGTGAACTATATTGACATAACATCATATAGTTTATTTATCTCTTGTCTTCCTAATGGATATATAAAGTATTCCTAACTACAAGCAGTGCTAAAATCAATACTCATATTTCTTTTCTCTAGAGCATGCCTGAAAGCTCTTTAGAATAAGCATGATAGTGGAACTGCTGTAAAACACAGAACACTGTATGGTTTTGTCAATTTGGATTTTTACCAGTAATATATGAAACATTTTTATTTCCATTTCATCACTGAGTATTGCTTCCCTATTAATTTATTTCCATTTGATGTGCATGAAGTATTATTTCAATTTAATTCATACTTTTCTGATTCTAGGCTACTCTAATAAAATGGATCAGCTTTTCATATTTTCTTTTAATCCACAATTTCCTTTACTGAGCTATGAATTAGATCTATTGACTTGAGCATAGTCTTTTATATTATAATATCATCCTTTTATTTTTGTTCCTTTTAAAAATTATCTGGTCACTATATGTAATAAAACTATTTAGTTATCATGGAATGAAACATATATGCTGCTTGCTTTGCAATATGCATTCTTTCTCTGTGTGTTAACTAGGAAACCTTTTCCGTCTTTGAAGTTATAAAACTATAAAAAATATTCTGCATTTTCTTTCAGAAGTTTTACTATTATGGCCACATTTAGATTTTAACTGTATGTGTTTAATAAGTATGCACAATGCACCACTAATTAATATTTAGGAGTTTTTATATGTCCCAGGTCCTATTATTACAAAGCATTGCAATATGAATGCAACAGTATGTAAATGATGATACCAACATTAAAGAATCTAAGGTACAGATGCATGACCAATAGTATTCAAACACAGTGTAAATGCAACCTATAATATTAAATCTGAACTCCAACTCTGTCTGAAATGTAAATTTAAAATTCACTATTAATCATCAGTTATTTTTATTTATGTCACCAAATATAGCTAGATTCTTTGTTTATTATAGTGTTTTTAATTGCATTAAATTGATTTTTCACATGCCAGATTGTTTGTTAATTTAAGAAGACATAGAAATTTGTGTTATTCCATTATTTTATTGTATTATTATTTATCATGGAAAATAACTGACTTATTTCAAAGTTTCTCAAAGACATTAAAAAATGTTAAAGTTAGATCTGGGAATGCCGTGGTAGAAGGGGAAGAAAGACCGTAGGAGTCAGAGGTGATGGAAGACACCAAGAGAATCTGGTTCACTGAATCCACTAAGCAGGGCTCACATGGGCTGAGAGAGATTGAAACAGCAGGTATGGTGTCTGCAAGGGTCTGCACAAAGTCCTTTGTGCATATATTATGGCTGTTAGTTTGGTGTTTTTCTGCAACTAACAGTGGTTGTAGGTGTTTTTTCATCTCTTTTGCCTGTTCTTGATACTCTTTTCCTCCTGTTGGATTTCCTTGCCCACCCCCACTCAGTATGAGGGCTTTTACCTTGTTTTATTGTATCTTGTTTTGTCCTGGCTTTCTGTTGTCTTTTAGATGCCTGCTCTTTTCTGAAGAGAAAGTGGAGAGGGAGTGGCTAAAGAGAAAGAAAAGTGGTGGGGGATAAATAGGAGGATTGGAGGGATGGAAAACTGTGGTTGGGATGTATTGTATAAGAGAATAATTTATTTTAGAAAGAATACCAAAAGATTTATGCAATGATCAAGGAATGATTTCATAAAACAGCCTACTTTTATTGTCTACCTATCCATCACTTTCTGTCATGAGAACACAAGTTCTCAGTTGTTACTTCAGTCTTCTTGAAATTCCTCGGAGACATTATGTAAGTTTGTGGATTATACCATTTTTCATATCTATTCATTTAAATCTCTTGAATTATAATATTACATTCTATAGGGCACAATAGCCTAAAGTAAATTTCCAATTGTAGTTCATTTTAGATTGTGTTGCTATGGTGATAAAATATCATGACTGAGTCAATTAATGGAGAAAAGGTTTATTTTTGCTTAAAGTTTCTTATCACTATCCATCAATGAAAGAAGCAAAAGCAGGAACAGAGAAGCAGGAGCTGAAGCAGAAACCGTAGGAGATTGCTGCTTACTGACTAGACTAATCACAGATTCTTTAGTCTGTTTTCTCATAGTACCCAGATATGGTATCAACTACATTGCTCTCCAACACACACATCAATCAATCATCAATCAACAAAATACAACCTAGATTTGCTCAGAGTTCTTTCTGGTGTATTTTCTCAAATTGAAATCCCTCTTCCAAAATAACTCTAGCTCTGTCAGGTTGAATTAAAACTAGCCATCACAATAGTCCAACACTTACCCACTCACATCTGTTGCCTTTAACTATCAGGTGTGGGTGCCCCTTATCAACTTTGTCTTGTTTCATATTGTATTGCACGACTATCAGTTTGATATGCCTTCTGGCATCAGTTTTTCAAACTGGTTTAAAGATTCAAAATATAAGCAGACAGAATGTAAACACTTAAAAGAGATGGGAACTGAAAGCATCAGCCCTTCTTGTTGTCTTTCATAGCGATAGGAGACGCTGTGCATGCCACCTGAGCGGAAAAGTAATCCACAGTAATATACCCAGGTGTGAACCCTGTGTGCTACAGTAATGGCTGACCTGGAAAGAAATGTTCACTGGTACAATAGTGGCATGGACACCATGGAGTAACCAATCACTTTCTGATTGGATTTAAGTCCCCTTTCAACATGAAACCCATTCTTGGCACCATTACTAGAACAAGAGTGTATGGCAAGGCTGGAAATATGTCCTAGGGTAGAATACTTTGATTGTATGACTGCAGAATGCTCATCATTGGCTCAGTGATTATAATTGCAGAAGAGGGAGAGAAAGAGTTATAGATCCAGAGACAGTGGGTGATTACAAGAAATATGAGTATTCTGCATTCAAGAGGGCAATGCACATATTAAGTAAAAGTAGCCCAAACCTTTGAGACCAATTGCCTCTGGACTTTTAGAGGTATTTATTTCATTCTAAGTGGAATAAAACAGACTACCTATTGAATTACAAACTGTTCTTCCTTAAAGAAGAATTTAAAATGGAGGTCATCGTAGGCGGTGGTGGCGCACGCCTTTAATCCCAGCACTCTGGAGGCAGAGGCAGGTGAATCTCTGTGAGTTCGAGTCCAGCCTAGTCTACAAGAGCTAGTTCCAGACCAGGTACCAAATCTACAAAGAAGCCTTGTCTTGAAAAAAAAAAAACAAACAGAGAGAAATAAAATAAAATAAAATGGAGGGCATCATTACATATCCAGTACTTGTTAGGTAAAACCTAAAAGCTAGTGACAAACACTGTTTCAGTTTAAAAATCTTTCACTTACCTGTCTGAGTTCAGGTTTGTTTAGAGACAAAGATCTGGAGAAAGATTTCTTCAGAGAAGGGTAGGCAGTGTGCAAAATATCCATTCCTACCTCCAGGATGAGGGGGAAAAAAGCAAGCACTTTCTCTCAAGTGTAAAGTACAGACTTTACTAGTGTCTTCCAGAGAGTACGAGATCCATTACATAAAGGTGGATGAGTGCAATGACCCAGGATTGAAGAGACAAGTAAATATGGAGCCCATTTTCATATTTTCATTCAATGTATGGATGTTTCACAAAGATATGATTTATGTTAAGAAGTAGGGGAAGAAAGAAGAGTCAAAGAGAAAAAGAGAAGTAGAAAGTTGTATATATATATACATATAATAAGACATTATATATAGTCTGATTAACTCTTCAGAGACAAGATGAGGTTTTTTTTGAATATCTAACTATATCTGAAAAAGATTGGGATAGGATGAGAAGTATTAAACCTGTACTATGTGCCCCTTAGTGAAATTATGGCTTTCTTTCCTTGAATTCTTTCCATGGTATTATTTCAGGGTTTGTTAGACACAGGAGACATTCACAAGGGATATGGTATGCCTAAAGTTTAAACTTTAAACTCTGAAAGTTATTAAAGAGATCGGGCAACTTACAGCATATTAGCTTGTTTGGTGGCTCATGTAATCAGCATATTGCCATCACATAATGCCAGTCACTAATTCCACTACATCCCTCCAGATCTTTTCCAGATATTCTGATTCCCTGGCCAAGTATGTGTTCAGCTCCTGGGCAGAGAGCCACATTTTTCCTCCTAGAAGTTTCTAATGACAAATTTTGGAGAAAATGAGATTTTTATGTGGGTTGAAGTTTATCCTGGGGGTGTTCATGATGTCTTTATTCTTGTCCTTGATTGTGTTTCTTTTGTAAGTGTTAGACTGACCTATAACAGCTCAAGGATTCTCCTCAGATTCAGCAGCCGCACTGTCAGATCCTGCAATTGTCAGGTACACACAAAACATCATTTATTCTCTCTTTCCCACTGCACTTTTACTTCTCCCATCATGCTCCATAGAAATTGTTAGGAAAAAGAGGGCAGACCTCTGGAAATTGATAACCGATCAGTGACATGAGGAGAGGTAGCCAGAATTCATATAGAAACTGTGAGCAGGTATTACCCACAGGAAGGATTTGTTCAGCATTACAGCCAACTCCCAAGCAGCCCATTTTGTTGGAATTATCTGTGTGACTTTATGCCACTAGCCTTCTGTCAGCATCAGAGCCTGCCTGAAAAAGAAGAGTAACTATCATGTAAACTGAGTTTTGGATTTATGGGTTTTTAATATACAAGACTGAGCATCCATTCTACTGAAATAAGACTTCAACTTTTAGGAATCAGTAACAGAATCTTGAACTACTTAGTTGTTAACAGAAGATCTAGGAGATGCTGAAGGCTTAATGATGAAGTTTCCAGGAATGTAATGCAGATGTGAGATCCTGACTACTTTTCTCTAGCTGAGCTTATTTCTTCATTCATTGCTCTACATACAGCCTTACTTCCTGGATATGAATTTGTCTTCTTCTCTGTCCATTGGTTTAGTTTCTCCTTCTATTCCAGCATTTTTGCCACTCTTCTGTGTTCTGTTTTGCACTAACCTGTTCCAATATGTAAATATCTCAGCCCAGAGGGCAGTTCCTAAACTCAGTATCTCTCCCTTGTTCCTTGCAGAGAGAAAATGTATGAAGACTCAGCACCAGAGAAAAATTGCTGGTTAGAAGGCAGGAAATTGCTTCCACTGAAATGAGGTGGAAATAAACATGATACTTCTTGGAAAGTGCCAGGTTAGAAGACGGCCCTGAAAAAGACACCTGTTTGCAATTTAGCTACCATGGGTATGGGAGACTTGCTCTCAGGTGGTATTACTAAAAGAAGTTGGGAAACAGAGCTGATAGAGCATTAGGATTTATCTCTGAGTAAAGGGTAAATTTCTAGGTGAGACAGGAAAAAAAATCAGTGTTTTTGTATGCATGGTAAACATACATGATTCAATGCATCAGGGAAAGGATAATAAACCAAATAAGAAAAGGTGCAGGTCTTTAATATGAGGGAAACACTAAGTGTATGCCAACCATTTTCATTTTTACTTTGTTTTCCCATAAAAACAACTAATTAATATTGTTTATTTCTCCGGTGAATGGTTTGTAGGGGCTAAAATTGCTCTTTCAATTTTAATAAAATTATTTTGCAATAGAGATATAGATAAAGACTAATACAGAGAAGGGTATGAAAATATAAAGTATCTTTGAGCATGTCTGTACATTAGTTTTCTGTTCTATTTCTACTGCCCATTCTTGCAGTTTAACCCATACTCTTGGGCAAAGGAATAATCCAGCTCAGGCTGCCACTGAGATTGTAATGCAAGGCCAACTTGTGAAGTTACCAAGACAACAAAGTCTTCTGTCTCAGTAAGTTCCAAGGAGCTGCCTATTTGGCAAAATGTTGAATGTGCCTAGAACAGATGAGGAAATCTACTGAACCAAGAGGAAGTGCCCATTTTAAGTAACAGAAACAAACTTACGTTCAAGGAAAAATCAGCAATGCAATTATTCTAGGTTTGGGGGCAGGATGCTAGAACAAAGACAGAAGTGGGTAAAGGATTCATGTAATGATGAGTGGTTCTAATATGCCAGTTTCCTGAGGTTCACTGAAGAGAAGTTTGCTGTGATGACAGACGTGCCCATTCTCCATACTCATTACCCTGGCAACCTAATTTCTTTCTTACGATCATACACTTAAAATAAGAAAAAATAATGAAGGAAAAGGATGGTGTCAATGATTAGAGGGCAGATCTCAATCCACCTTGGGAAATTTGGGAAGAATTTGAAAGCCTTGACTGAAAAAAAAAAGGGTGAAATCTCATGAGAAAGTTCAAGAAATTAAGGAAAGACAAATAGAAGACTCCACCTTTGAGTCTTCTTTCACTCTTGAAATCAGACAAATGAAAATCATGCCCAGTATGTCATGCATGTAAGAAGAATGTTTTTAGTATCCTTCCTTTCCATTTGAGAGAAGGCACCTAGGACCCATTGAGATTCTTGGAAACTACACATTGTCATACAGACCACACTACTTAGCTTTGTACCTTCAATCCAAAGTCACTCTAAATTGTTTTCAGGGCCCTTATGTTTCTTTTCTGAAGAATCACTTGTGTGGCTCAAGATCTCGCTGTTGGCTAGAGGAAGGCTAGGTAAACTCTGAACTGATGTGAAGGTCTATGTCTAGTTGCACATATCTGGGTTAAGCCAAGGATGAAGCAATAGGAATACAACCACATTGAGAAATAACTCAGCCTTTCTAAGTAATTAGAACTCAGAAATTATATAATATTTAAGTATTATACATATGAGTTGTGGACCTCTGTGTCAGCTTAATTCCTTAGCTTGCAAGTAAGAGCAAAACAGATGTCACATCTTATAAATAATTTCACTTAATTATGAAGTGAATATTTTTAACCGGTAAATTCTTTAGAGGAAACAGCAGATAATAGCCCTTGGTTATCAGAACATGGTAAATCTTTAGTAGAAAGTTAAGATAATTCTCCTTAATTTTATGCATGTAGAAAATTGCCTAAACCCTTCCATAAACACTATTATCAAAACCAGGAAAAACAAACAGGCAAAAATGAACAGGGAACCTGAGAAAAGAATTTCAGAGTTATTCTTACATGCTTTTTTAATTAACTTAGAGAATGAAATTCATGTAACTGTGTAAGAAGCAGACTTTAAAACAATAATCTTCCTGTTTTGGTAATTTCTTTTTTCTCCCAAACAAGTTCTCATATTATAAAATATTTAAGATGTTTTGTACCTATAATTTAATCAAATGAGATCATGGACATGAAAATGCTTTAAAAATGTGAGCACATAAAAACGTTGTCTATTTGGTATCTAAGTCAGACTTTTCACTATTACGGCAGAACTCCCAACAATACAAATTAAAGGGTTAAGGAATGGGTTTGGTTCAGTGAGGCCGTGGTTTCAGGCTATGTTAAAATGATTCCACATTTATAGGCCTATTGTAAGACAGTGCATCACTGTGAAAGGGTGTAGTGGAAAACACCTGTTTATCATTGTGTCTAGAAAGTAGACACAGAAAAAGTAAAGGTGTGACCACATGGATGAATCCTCTGATAGATTAAACTGTGCTCTCTTGATCTAGTCATGGCCTAAAGTCCTTTACCTCTGATCACTGTTTACAATAAAAACTGATGCATGGTTCTCCTGAATGCAAAAGCATCATGTCTGTTTAATAAAGCAAATTATACTTAAATCTATTTGTGTAAGTTTCCACAGTTGTATTAGTTCTAATACAATCAGATATTCAAACCCAGTTCGCTCTAAAACCCAAGGCAAACTCTTAGTATAAATGTATGTAAAAGAAAAAAAAGTTGCATAATTCCAAGATACAGTGGCAAAGAATAAATACTCCCACTCTGAAAGAAAATATAGGAGAAATGTAAGGAAGGATTGGATCCAAGTAAGACCAAAGCCCAGAAAACATATTTTAAAACTTACAGACCCATGTGGAGCATCAGGCAAGGAAGCACAATGGTGTCTTCTTATGATCTCCAACTACTCTGATAATCATGATCAAATAGCCTTGTTGATTACAGCCTGTGGAACCTTTCACAGGCTATTTCCTTTTGCTTCCTCTAACTTTATTTTACACACACACACACACACACACACACACACACACACACTTGAGCCACTTAACCTCCTGAGGTCTTTATTACATCTTCTTTTATTTTTTTTTTAAATTTCCTTTTACATTCCATCCACAGTCCCCCCCCCACTGCCTCCCCTCTTGCCTTCCCCCCAGCCCACCTCCCATCCACTCTTTCCAAAGGGTAAGAGCTCCAGAGGGAAGTCAACAAAGGCTGGCACATTAAGTTGGGGCAGGACCAAGCTCCTCTCCACTGCATTAAGCCTGAGCATGGCATCCCACCATAGGGAATGGGCTCCAATAAGATAGCTCATGCACCAGGAATAGATTCTGGTCATACCGTCAGGTGCCTCACAGACAGTCCAAGCTTCACCACTGTCTCCTACATATGGGGGGCCTAGTTTGGTCTCATCAAACCTCCACAGCTGTTGGTCTAGAGTTCCTGAGTTTCCATGAGCTAGATTCAGCTGCCTCTGTGGATTTCTCCCTCATGATCTTGACCTCCCTTGCTCATATACTTCCTTCTCCTTCTCTTCAATTGGATCCCTGGAACTCTTCCTGGTGCTTGGTTGTGCATCTGGTTCTGCCAGTTGCTGATGAAGGCTCTATGATTATAGTTGGGGTATTCACCAATCTGATCACAAGGGAAGACAGTTGGGCTCCCTCTCCACTATTGCTAGTAGCCTTCACTTGGGTCATGCTTGTGATTCTTGAGAATTTCCCCAGTACCAGATATCTTCCTAACTTCATAGCGGCTCTCTTTATCAAGATCTCTCTTTCATTGCTCTCCCACTATGTCCCTCTCCTGCCTCGACCATCCCGCTCCCCCATGCTCTCATCTCCCATCTTTGACTTCAATTTCAATGCTTCACATGAGCACACTGTTAGTGGCTGCATACTGGGATTCTGATCCAACAGCAGGCTGTAATTCTAGATGAAAACCTTGAATAACCAATCAACTTTGTATTCTGATACTTAAAAATGAGTATCAAATATATTCTTCTGAGCCATGACATTAGCTCAGACTGTAGCTGATCTTTTTGTGCCATTGCTCCAGTAAATCCAGATGCCTCTGTGTTCCTGAACAATCATTCAGATGGGGGGAAAGTACCTACTTAGATGTACCTGTGAGAAAAAGGAAGACTGGGACTTTTGTCTAAAAGTACAATTTTTCAAATGAACGAAAACCCATTGTTACTGTCTGTATTAAAACTACTTAATGAATTTTAAATGTCCTATGTCTCTTTACCAGTGATATTTTTCTTTATATGTATTATTCTGATGAAACTGTAAGTTTTCTACCTGAGTTTGCTTTCAACTCGCACTAAAAGCTTGGGTAAGGGTGCCAGCAATATCTAGACTATAACTGGAAAGCTGGGCTGCCTTAAAATGCCATCTGATAGATTAGTCCAGTACTTTAAATGTAGCCTTTCCCAGAGTCTAAGAAAATGGCAGAAGTATAGAGAAATTCACTGTTACAGGGTAGCACGAAAGCTCTCTGTTAGAATAGACCCCTCACTCCCTCTGAACCCTCTGAACCCTCTGAAGCATTGTTTAGACCCCCCTTCCAGGCAGCATTCAGTACTCTTAGGGAAATCACCCACTCACTGAGTTTCACTAGTACTCTTCCAAGATTTCTCTAGCCTCCTCCACACTTTTATTTTCAAGACTTATTTTTTAATGAAGTGTGCATGTGTCTGTGCATGTGTCAGTATGTTCACATGCATGTGGGTGCCCATGGAAGCCACAGGTGTTGTATTCCTGTACAACTGGAATGACAGGCAGTTGTTAGCCTCCACCTTTGGGAACTAGGAAGCAAGCGAGAGTACTCTGAAAGAACAGTGTGCACATTTAACCACTCAACCACCTCTCCAGCTCTTTTCTAAACTTCTCTAAATTCTTCCTGTCAACCAGTTTCTAATGTTCACGAATAGAATGGCCACAGTAATGGCCCCATTTCTGGGTAACTCTTTATACTGCTACACTGCAACAGACAGTTGACAGAAACATTTTAAAGGAGAAAATGTTTATTTAAGTTCATAATCAGGGGCTTGGATTCCAGGTACTCTCAGTTATGATACTTTCTGAGCCTGTGGTAAGACAGCACATCATGGAGGAAGAGTTTTATGGAACAGTATGATTCAATCAAGAAAGCTGGTAAGAAAAATGAGAGAGAACAAGAAGCAGGCATGGGACCACAAATACCCTTTGAAGGCATGTACCCTCATTACTTCAAACTACGGCTTTCAACACATGGTCAACTCTATTTCCTAACATTGCCATGGTCTTCTAATAGTGTCAAACTGTAAACTGAAGCTTACAGAAATGCCTGGGTGGTTCAGAGTTCTTGTATTGCAACCCTAAGAATTAGAGTTCAGATGCCATCACCCATGGAACAAGTCAGGTATCCATATAAGTGTGAGTAATTCCATCTCCCAGGGAATGACAAACAGGAGGTTCCCTGAAACTTGCTGGCTTCCAGGAGAGTCAAGTAAAAGACTGGCTCAACTAAATAGAGCTGAATAGAAGTAAGTCAAGACTTGACACCCTTTTCTCACCTATTCAATGTACACATGCACACATGCAGAAATACACAAAACACACACTAACAAATAATTATTCACAAAAATGTGACTTAATTCATTTATGAATTGAGAGCCTTCATAATCCAATCATCACCCCAACAACTCACCTCTGAATACGGATTGTATTGGTGAATATGTCTTAATTCAACACAGGAGCCTTTCTTGGATAACATTTCAACAGCTTCATGTACTTTGTGACTTATCAGTTTGCTATATAAAGAAAACTACACATATATAGTTTATTGGAACTGTGACAAACAGTGGTGTAACTATGACATGCATTTAAAAATGCTTTCTAAAAAACATTGTAAATGTAACATTAAATTTGAATATTTTAATGATAAGCAATGGCAAGACATGCCTTAAAAAGCCAAACTTGAAAACAAACTATTTCTCCTTAGTGTTGGACTATGGTATTTATATTAGTATTTAATATTTGTGCATTTGTTAAAGTTTTCATCTTTTAAAATCAAGTCAAAAAGTAAAGTAATATTCAGTAGAACAAACATGGAATAGCAGGTGATGCTCGCTATGCAGGTCTTTGGGAAATTTGAAGTGTAACAGTTCAAATCCTTGCTTCCAGGAAGCTTCCTATCTAGGTGCTGGGCAATAACAAAGGTCCCACATGTGTTTAATGCCTGTGTAATTTAATTTATACAAATGTGAACTATATAAAATGCAATGATCTCTAAAGGTATCATTTCAAATAGTAATTTCAAGCTTAACATGCACTGTCATCATCTACAGGGCTGTATTCTGGTTAAAGATACTAACTTGATGACGTTGTATATGTAACTAATTTCTGAGTGTGAATAAATTGGGGTTAGGGATTCCAGAAGCAAGCTTTGAGAAGCATTGTTATATAGATACATCACCTAGATTGAGGAATAATTCTTGTGTTTATATCGAGCATACTAAATAACCACAGAAAGGCTATATAAATATCTGCTGATGTCAATTCTGTCCTCTACAAGCTCTACTTACGTCATAAATGATATTTTTCTAAAGTGATATTGATTTGACTCTTAGTGCTAAGGTTTGAAGACTGAGCTTCAAATGTCCTAAACAAACATCCTGGTCATTCCTATGAAACATGAAAGATGTAATTACTGTGATAAGCAATAAGAAACTAAAAGGGAACCAAAGATATTGGATAAAATGTGAGCTAAGAAAATAATCTACCAGAAATTTAGACACACCCTACAGTTTATTTTAAGCTGAGGATATTTTAAAAATCTAATCATAAGTTATTTACATGAAAATAATGTGCTTTAGTCAAATACACCCTATACTCCACCCAACTCTTTCTATATCCCCATCAACATTTTCTCCTTCCAACTTTATGTTCTCTGTTTTAAGCCCATGAAATTACTTGTTTTTAAATTTTATTTTAGTCCTAAAATAATTTTGATAAAATGTAATCCATTATCATGAGAGTAATAGAAGTATTTTGATCTGGTATTATCTTCAAATAATTGATTCTGTAACAAGAAAAATAAAAAATGATTGAAAACTTAAATAACTTATATACCATAGAGAACGGCCTGTATAATTTTATACTAAACATTTTTCATAGCAAATATTATTAATCATTCACCAGGGTCTGTAAAGTGTTGCATTTTAAGCACTTTAGCTTTCCAGTGAACCATTAAAAGGTAAATTAGTTGTAAAATCTATCTGGAGGTAACTAAACATGCTTGCTTACTGGATAAAGTTGTTGGATGTAAGCCAATTAGACACTGAAAAATATGTGTCAAAACCTAGTCTGAGCTTTCCAGTACATGCTCTTAAGCCATCACATTTGACATCAATTTGCTAGCTGCTGGAAAATAATATTAAAGCCAAATCATCACTTTGTTGCAGATATGTATCTTTTGTCTTCCCACAGGGATGACTACTATTCATTTATTTCATCTAGGGCTGTTTTGAGCTGTCTATTTAAAAAGGAGGAAATATATTTTTGAAAAACTGATTTTTGGGAAGTTGAGTTTTCAGGTGTTTTAAAATTCATCTCTGCAATAGTTTTATAAGTGATGACATATGAAATACAGTTCACTCATCTATCCTGTGCCTTATATTTAAATGACAGGCAAATGAACTGCTTGAAAGTTAAGTTTGCATGAGATAAATCGTACTGATTCTGTCACCTGAAGTCCACAGATTCAGATTCCAGTTAGAGCAATCTATGTGGTGTATCTCAGCTATGCTTACCACCATTAAGTGGATGCTTGTAATTTAACAATTGTCAACAAGAAATTAGGGCAAAATCTTCTTCAAAATTTAATCTAAGAGCATTAGACAGAAGACCAATGTCTAAATTGTATTTTTAATCATTATGGAAAAATATTCTTAGTACTCATTTTTTTTCAGTGTCTCCAGATAACATTAGTTTCTAACCAGTACTGTGTTTTAGTCTGTTTTGGGTGGCTATGTTAACATGTCTAGAGAGAAATCAGTCTGAGTGGGAGAAGTGTTAATGCATGTGTGTGTACATGAGCATCCTGTGCACTTATGCACATGTATGCAGGTGCACTTTTTTATTGTATGTGCATGACATGTGTGCACACATGTGCATTTCTCTGTTCAAGTAAGTGTATGTACATGTGCATGCATGAATATGTGTATATTTGCTACAGTGTATGTGTTCATGTGTTTGAGAGGCTGAAGCTGAACATATTTTTGCCTTTTTGAGCATGTGTGTTCAAATGTGTATGTGTCCTCTGTCCTGCTCTAGAAACTTCTGAATGAAGTTTAGTGAACTTCAACTTATTGCTTTACCTAATCCTAACTACACCTTAAACATTCTACTTAAATCCATATTTGTTAATTTCTATTGCCAATTCCTCACAGTAAGATTAAATTCTAACTAATGAACTGTTGAAGAGAACACTCACACTATACACACCATAAAAACCATACTTCTTTATTCTGATTCTGTGTGTGTGTGTGTGTGTGTGAACAGTCTTTTACTCAGGTACTCACACTCATACCTGCCTGGAAAACACCTCTCCAGCATTAAGGCATCTTCTTATCCCCTATTTTTATTCTCTTCACTCATAGAAAATATGTGACAGAAATAAAACCCCATAAGCTCATAAACTCCCTTTTAAAATAAAGACTCATAACCATTCTAATGCTAATCTTTCTAAAAGCATAGAGAGTTACATTGTTAATATTGATCTATCTTAGTCTTATGTTAATGATTTAGGAATATTTGAGTTAGTTCTTCATTGTGTAATATGGTTCACAAAGTCCCTCGCCATCACCGTGTAATCAAGATATTTGGCTTAAGAGGCAAAGGACTTCTCACTGAATCACATCCTGTGTGCATCACATTGCAGCCTGCCTGGCTGAGGGGAAGCATCGTTTGAGAAAGAGCAGCCAGTTTGTCTCCTGACCGAAGCTTGGTTAGCAGAGGTCTCCATAAAGAAAGATAACGCCACGGAAGCATTTAAGCATGATTTGATTGCTCCTACAAATGTGCCTTGCATCTTCCTATGACCTTCTACATCTAATTGCAAAGTTTAACAGGAGGATAGAAAATTAATAAATACAGGATGCTCATTTTTGTCTTCCAGAAATATAATTACTACTTGTTGATATTTTTCTTTCTTTTATTATTGGGTAATCACTAAGTTACAGAAATAGTCAAGTACATAACCTTCATCTATATGCTCATACATGATTTAATGTATCTATCCATTAGAATATAAATCATTGAATAACAAATTATATTTCTATTTTAAAATAGTCATTTTTGTATCATTTTTCTCTGAAACTTTTTAAAGCTTTCCATGATTTGGAATGGAAATATTCTAAAATATTGTCGTTAGACTAATAAAGAAATCTAGTTGTTGAATACAGCAGAAAATGAATTTCCAGAGAATTTTAAGTAATGTTATTAACTAACATCTTATCTTTTATGGAAATGATGGCTTTCACATAAAAATTCAGATGATAAAAACTTTATTGAATTATAATGTTGAATATTAGAAACTCTCAGTCATGCATAAGGTTATTGAAAAAATGTCAGATTATTGTCCTGAATGATAAACTTCAAATTAGAATGGAAGAGATTTAACAAAATTTACCCACATTTTATTTTCTTTTTTTCAAGTTAATCTGTATTTGCTTTATTTTACTATTGGAAACCAATGAGAGGGATTAACTAGCTTCCCAAAATGCCTAATGGATATAATTTTAATATTTATTATTATTTTGGATTTAAAAACATGTTTATAATTTTCATATAATATATTTCAGTCATTTTATTTTCCCTCTTGCAAATCTTCCTTGCTTCTCTCCTTTGGAGTTTTAACTTTCTTCCTCAAGTTCAGCCAGACTTAGTAGAGCTATGGCTATAATCCATGTCACAACATAGCATGCCATTCTTAATGTGTTCTTTTGATATTTGCATAGAACTTCTGCAACTTCTTAAGTAGTCTAATAATCAATAGGTATTTCTATGGACATTTTAGATTTGTCTTTTATGCCTTTTTGTATTCTTACATATAGGATTCTCAGCCATCACACAGACCTGGTGTTCAAGCAAGAATGAACTGGGTGCCATTGCAGACACTGAAATTATTAAACCTAGACACAATCACAATGTCAATTACAAGCATGGTTAGAAATACAATATGTTGGAAATATGAGGTTGCATATAAATACATGCCCATTCATTCTTTTTGTAATCCTTCACACACAAACATTAAGAGACTAGATAAAAGCCATCATGCTGAGCTATAGCCCCATTTCATTTTTGCTCTTATTTTAAAACATCCACATGGTTTTCTATTACGGGCTTTAAAACAGTGAGCACTGGGCAATGGAATGCCTTACTTGACAAATGATCAGCATGAAAAGTCTTAATGTGTTATTGTGAATGGGACAACGTTGTATATTGCATAACTTTATGACAGTGACATTATGCATATACTATCAAAGGCACTTCTAGAAAATAGCAATAGAGTGATTTTTCAGGGTTAGTGACATAGAAATTGCTTTGATGTATTGGAATATGCGCATTCGAGTTTGCCTGAGTGAGCTTCCACTTAGAGTCAAGTTTTCTGCTGAGAACAAAAAAGCATTTGTGGTAGCACAATGGCTGCTCTATGTCTCAAAGAATGACCTCACACTTTTTGCAAAATCACTTCTTGGTATTCATACTTGTTTGGGCATAGACAAGTTGGACCACTTTGAAGTTTGTCACTGATGTACAGTTACCTGCTGAGGTAATGGCTTCACTGAGTTTGCTTTATACACAAAATGGCACCCATAATAACAGTGGAATGCTATTATTATAAGAGCAGTTAGCATTTAGGTATGCTCCAGGAGAGACATGAAAATGCTGCTTAAACATCAGTTTCATCTTCCATTCTTTAAGCAGCACAGAAAATGCCATATCTAATTTGAGGAAATAAACAATGAAGGAAGGGATAAGAGAGGAAGTAGGGAAAGAGGGAGGAACAAATGGAGGGAAGTAGAGAGCAAGAAGGGAAAGGAACGAAGGGTAGCTGAGAAAAAAACAGAGAAAGAAGAAACAGTCAGAAAGCAACAGAAAGCCCCCCAAACGTGTTTTATATAGCAAATTAATATGCTATCAGTGTTGCATATAATGTAAAATGATAGAGATAAACACTAGGAAATAAGTATACATATTAAAAATAATGCCTAACATTTATATTAGTTATTTGATTTCTAACTTACAAGTAAATTCTAAATGTGTTTGTATATTACAAAAACATATACTACGAATCTGGAATGATTTTCCCACTTTAAAAGACATTAAAATACATAATGAATTTATCAGCGGTGGGAGACAATGGGAAAACTTTCATTGTAAAGGATTTTCTTTTTTGAAACATGTACATTTCTCCTTAAGCAATACATTTGTACCAGTTAGGACAAACAAGATTATAATGTGACAACCATATAAATATTACAACAGTTTTTTTCTCCATGCTTATTAACTTTGACTGGGGCTTCCAATGTTGCTAATACGCGTGGATCCTCACTGACAGAGCATCCACTAAACAACCTATCACTGTCGTAAATAGAAAAAGTAAGAATACTCTGAGGAGACACAGATCATGCTCTTTGGCATCAATGATTAACATGACAGTAGTGTTTACCAGCCCAACAATAAGTCTGGCTTATAGAAAATTATGGACTATTATATTATCATTTGTTATAAAAAATAAAAATAAAACATATATGTCTGTGTCGAAGCTAGTTTGATACAATTTCCAATTCATGAATAAAAGCAAATTTAACCATATCTGATAGTGGTGCATGATCACAATCTAGGTTAAATCCAGATTAGAAGCATTAAAATACCTGTTTTTTACACAGTAGAAATGCAAATAATCTTTTGGTGTTCAGTAGGTGATGAAGGTGCACTGTTCATCACAGCCACCCGAGAAAGGTACCTCTGCTCATGTGCATATCAACAGTCATCTCCATGGCTTCCTTCTTTTAAGAAAGAGCATCCAGTCTCATAGATGTTTATGATTCCACCTTTAAGTGACAGCTGCAAATCTCCAAGGAATAAAGAATCTCAGTGGATTTCCCTTATCTCCATTGTGAATACCAAACAATAAATGTCTCTGAAACACATGCATCCTTCAGTGTGTCAGAATTTTCAATTAATTGTATTTAGGATTTCGAATTGAACAATGTAAAACTGGTAATGCCACTTACATAGTTTTCCCACTTTTTGACATATTTTATTTTTCTGATATTGCTATCTTGAAATGAATTTCACTCCTGGGTGTAAATACCTTGTTAAACCAGCACTAGGAAAAGTAGTACCCTGTAAGCCACCGCATTCATATAATAATAAACTTTGAAAACTATTTAAGAACTGGCAGGACACTATTGACACACGCACATCTTAGTCTGCAAGTAAAGAACCACTAACACAGATAATGGCTCTCAGAAGTAGGAGTTATGTATTATTCCAAGAACTACATGGCAGACATTAAATACTAACAATGTAATTGACTTTTAAAATGCCAATTGAGGCAAAAGAATTATCAGCTCAATTTTAAGAATATTGGAAAAGCATAAAGTGAATTGAGTACATGTTAGAGAAAATAGACTATATAATACAATTTTAGAGGAAATATTCTGTGACTGTAGATGATTTAAATGATAATACAAGTCAGTTGAAAGATATTCATTTGATATTGTACTGACTTGCATTCTCCTGTTACATGGGAAAGGCCCCAGAGTTACTAATTATATATACAATTATAAAAATAATTAATTTCTCTCATTGATATTTGGGCAAAAACCACAAACTTTGGCTTTCTAAGTGTTTACATTTTTACAAGCTTGCTATAAATTCAGGCAAGTCAAATAAGTGAATGATTATTTTATAACAGAGGATAAGTTAGTAATAAAGTAAGTATACAGAATATCATCTTAGCCTGTACATGTTATAATTTGATCAAACCTGAACTGATTATTTGCTAAAGAAAATACATAGGAATGTGAAGGCAATTTTTCTCTTCTTTGAAAAATAATTTTGACACATACCAACACCTAGCTTCTTTGATTTTTATGTTGATCCCTCACCTGAAGTGTTCTGTTTGAATGTTTGGTGCTCTTGCTGATACAACTGGCAGGGATTAATAAAAGTTCTTTTGGTCACAGGGGCATGACCTCTAAGGGTACCCTTGAAGCCTTCTCTCTCATTCGCCTCCTGCCCCATGGGTGGGTGGTTCATTTAGTCACACACCCCAGTTAGAGACTCCAGAAAATGTTTATTAGCTATTGGACAAGAACCTTGATGTTAGTGAGCCATATAAACTTATCTTCATGTAGTTTTGTTAAAGGGATTAAGAGCTGATTAATAGGATCTGAAGTTAGTTCATTTTTCTCTTTCCAACCTAAAACTGAGTTCTTAATTTTCAAAAGCGTGGAAATATTTAGCATTTAATATAATAAAGTTTTATGTTTAAAAAAAACATAAAGTTCTATGTTTATGCATAGATCCATACTTTAGCCTAACAAATATTTATGAATATGATATTTCTCTTTGATAGTAACAAAAATCATTACTTATAAACATTTCTAACATTTTGGAGAATAAAAATGGGAAAAACAAACATTCTTGGTAGCATCTATTTAAGGCAAAGGTAAAACCATGTTATAGCCAGAATCCATGGTTATTCTGTCATGCCTATCTCAAGCAAATTTTCCCTTATGTAAACTCTTCTACATTGGGAAGGGTATTTAGAAAGTTATAGCATTGTAGTAAAGGCCGCTTGTTCGGCCTGGCCACCCAGAACCGAAATAATCACACAGAAACTATATTAATAAATCACTGCTTGGCCCATATTATTGGCTAACTCTTACATATTAATTTAACATATCTCCATTAATCTGTGTATCACCACGTGGCTGTGGGTTACTGGGTAAAGTGCCCAGTGTCTGTCTCCAGCAAGCTACATGGCTTCTCATTACTTCACCTCCTTTCTCCCACAATTCAGGTTGGTTGTCCCCACCAAGCTCTGCTCCACCCCGCCCTTCTCTGCTTTATTCATTAATTGTCATCACAGTAAACAGAGGGAAATCCCACATCATAGCATATTGATGGAAAGGCATACATGAATTTAGCTTACAAAATACTGTAGTCTCAGTCTTCAGGTTCTTTACTCTTGATTTACTTGCTGTGTAAGAAACCAGGTCATAGTCAGATTTATATACAAGCAGAACCATCATCACAATGACATGTCCTAACAGTGTAACAGTTTGGGACTTTCTATTACATTTTCCCTTAATTCTCATTTATTCTAAATTCTTCAGTTTGCAAGCAATTCATAGAAAAAAAAGTACACTAAAGGAATCTAGATTTTCATTAACATAGACTATTCTTACTATTTTATTTTTAATTCAACCCACTATCATTTGCTGATTACAAATATAATTGACTGGGCTTAAGATATATGGTACATGTGATACATTCTTATTCATGATATCAAATAATTTCCACAAATGTAGCAAGTTGCTTCTTATCAAGATTGATCCTCAAAAACTACTGTCTCTGTAAATCAATGTTATTTTGTTTCATTCAGTTCAAGCATATTAATTTAATAAGCCTCAATTTAGTGTATGAACAAAAACATCCTGTTACTGTATCAATCCAATAAATGGAAAATAACAATTATGTTCTTCTGGGGGTTGGGGGAAGTACATTATTAGCAAGAAGTAACATGTTGAGAAAATTGATTGGTATATATTATATACCAATTATATAATTGGTATATAATCATATAATCAAGAGAATTTTGCAAGGAAGGATTTTTACTTCCTATGTGGTACAGAACTAATTGTCATCCTAACAGGAAATCAAGTCAAATTTAATGGCAAAAGTTTTATAACATTGCTTTGGCTTTCTTTACATACATAATTCACTTAGACATGAATCTCTTTTACATAATTCCAGATAATTGTCACAGATTTAAAATGAGTTAAATGTTTCAGATTATAACTACCTGTCCTTATGTATTTTGTACAATTATGAATCATAAACAGTCCCTCATATTGTTATCATTTTATTGGTTTCTTTAATTGTGTTATAGTGCGATGATGAAACATACAGCAGCTACAATGTCTCATAAACAGTGGAATGTGTTAAGTTTTGAGAATTGTAAGCCAAAGTCCCATTACCTGCCTTCAGAGTTGTCTCACAGTTCTCATGACTCACAATCCTAGTCTTGTCAGAACCCAAGATTTTTATGCCAGTATTTCTGTCAACACAAGACATCTCTTACTCGGGTAGAGTGTTCTTGTCTTAAATATATGTGCTTTATTGCTATATTGCCAATTTAACTTTATGCATTTCAATGCCTTTTTTGTCTGACAAAAATCAATTTTTATAAAACTTTATTCCATCAACTTATCTAATAATTATACATCCCCGTATTGGTCTTCAATTGATTCTAAAACAAAATATCATGTAATCAATGGTTCCTTTTAAAATGTGTTATAGCAGTTTCAGTAAATTAATTGTAGGCTATGAGTGAGGCAAATTGTGGTGACTGCAGGAATGATCTTGTCTAGATACTTCAGCAGGTAGAGGCCACCATGAGCATTTTTTTTTCTGGTACCTTGCCTTCTTCAAACCCTGAAACACTGCTTTCCTGTGAAATCTCTATTGTCACCCCTCTGTGAGAATATCTGTAGCAGGATCTTTAGGACTTGGGGAATTACGGTGGTTACTCCTGAAAAAGCCAGTCCCTCAAATTTTATGTTTCCTAAATATATTACTTTTTTCTTTTTGGTTTATAATATTATTTGCAGGTTGAAGAAACTAAGAGATAAATATCTGCACTGGAAAATATCCTGCTTAGTAAAGTTCTTCAATAATGAGAAGAATAAAATAACAAATACAGAAATGATCAATTTCTTAAATTATATCACATGTGGTATATGTGCTAGAACAAGTTATAGAACATTCCTGGAGTATTTTTTGTGTTCATCCTTTAGTTTAGAAGTGACAGATACATAAGTATAAGATAAATACTTCTTATTTATGATTTCCTGGTCACAATTAATGCACTCACTATTCTCACCTTTTCTTAAAGTACACACATGGAGCAAATATTAAGCAAAAGTTACGTGAAAATAATTACAAATCTTTGAACATATGTTAAAAAAACCAGAGAACAGCCATGAATCAAATAAAAACATGAAATATGATTTTGTATAAATGATTAGAAAATGACTATGAGAAAGTCATTTGAACAAATACCATGATATGAAGTACTTGATAAAGACAGGGAGATAGGGGCATTGATGGGACTCCAAAGTAAGGAAGCAGGCTGAAGAAAAGCACTAACCAGCAAAGAAGCTCCAGATTTTGAAGAATTTATTGTAACTGGTGATTGAAGGTGACAGGAGGGAAAGCATAAGTCTGGAAAATCAGAGACACAGCAGTTGTCATAGGAGAAAGGGACACATGTGCATACACATATAGATGTCTGCCTGTATATCCATATCTATATGTGCATAAGACACATGGAACATAGCTTTTCAAAAGAATGGATTGACTTTTACTTTGAATAATGAATACACATTTGTCAGACACCCAACAAGAAAAAAGGCATTGAGTAATCAAACTGAATAGAAAGCATAGGGGCAGGAAGACAGGAAACAGCAATTCTGTACCATGGTAAAAATTTTATGACCATGCATTATCAGTGTAATTCATCTCTCCAATAAAAAGAAATGGAATATCAAAGGCAGGGTGCAGAGGCTGCGTTATTAGACTAGAGGAACCTATCAAATTAATCCAGTTATTGGCTCTCTTTGGGTAAACTTATTTAGCCATCATTGAATACACTCAGCTGAATGAAAAGTTTCAGAAAATGTCAAATGCAACTTTGAAACCTTGTTTTGCAAATACACTTAATCAATGAATTTAGCTACGTTGTACTCTGTACTTGTGGATAGTGTTATAGCATGAGAGTTATTTAGTATCTCTTCCTATCTGTGGATTCTGATCTGTGGTTCATTCAAGTACACAATAAAAACATGTGAAAAATAATATGTGTACTGCATATGTACAGTGTTTCTCACTCTTAACAACTTGCTTGCATACATCTGTTTGCTGCGAATCACTGTGAGGAATATTGAGACATTTAAAGTGCCCAGTAGGACCTGAGTACGTTATGTGTAAATACTACACAATTTGACATGAGTCTCTGAATTTGCAAATTTTGGTATCCTCAAGGTTCTGTGTAAAAAACTTCTCCAAGAAACTATGGGATAACTATAGTATGAATATTAGTAATAGGCAGACCATACTCACATGTTTTCCTTTTGTTCTCTGTATAAAAATTAGATATTGCAAATGTAGAGCACTGCATTGTTTGAAACCTACATAATCATAGCAACTAATTTTATTATTCAGAGTGTGTAAAGAGGACACACTAAATATAAAATAAGCAATATGACACAATATATTTAATTTCTTGAGTTAATCTATTATTTCAACTCATAATAAGAAAAAATTGCACTAAGGAAGATCAGGCAACATGCATGCTACAAACTTGAACCAACCTGGGTTGTATAGTATGTTTGAGACAATCCTATTTTATGTCAGACACTATTGAAAATATGCCACAAAAAATAGAAATATGATGATTATTTTTAGGGAAGACATTTTGTTTGTGAATAAAAGCTCAGATAGGTACATAAAACATACATATGATGTTTTAAAAGAACAAATTCAGTAAACATTACAAATAAACAAGCTTTAAGTCATCTGCTTGCCTGGAACACCTGGGGGGAGTTCCTCAATGACAGTTACCATGCCCATCACTGCACTGTATTCTTGCAGTCTCTGAGTACCTGAAATCTGGTCCTGATGTGTGACGGCTACCATGACCGTCACTGCACTGTATGCTTCAGTCTCTGAGTACCTGAAATCTGGTCCTGTAGTACTCATTTTCTAGCACTTTCCTAGATTTCACCAATTTATTTGTTTAGTATGCAGCCTTGACTTATTAATGCTGATATTGCTTATTGCATGTCTAACTGGTTCCTTCTCTGGGTCATGAACATTTATTATTGTTGATATTTGTAATATAAACCTGATACATGTTTACAAATGTCATTGAATAGGGCAGGAATTATTTTCTCATCTCTATAAAAACCGAATTTTAGAAAGCACTGCTATGAATCTTGTTACTTGGTGAAAAATGAAATGACGTTTATTTCACTTTATGAGCTAATTATTTTGAGATGTAACTTTTGAATGTTGATGATCTCGACCTCATGGACAGACATACTTCGCTATAAAATTTTCACTAACAAAATATACAACTTGTCCATTACACGTAAGTAAAAAGAATTTTGAAAATATAGCTACTGTTCATAAATTGTCCTTTACACAAATACTAACTCTCATGCATATTTGCATGTATGTGAACAGATATATGTGTTTGAGTCAATCTAAAAGTGTTTTCAGTGGCATTTTAAGATCTGGATGTTCTATGAACTCTTGGAAACCAAGCATAGTCATGCACAGGAAGTTGGGGGCTATCATTATCGTCTTTTCCATAAAGTCAAGACTAAAGCAAAATATCTTTTGTAGAAAATTCTTGAGTTGTACCCCATCCCTGTGGAAATCAATAAATATATGCAGAAAATAGTTTTTCTATAACTGAACCCCAAAGTGTACCCTAAACCGTACAGATATCACAACCTATAAATAACTTTTAAAATGCAGAAGTCTGTCAAATGTGGTGTTTCTCTGGAGCTCAAATGTAAATTTTTGGCATTGAGCTTGGGCAGATCTTTGAAAAGGACATTGTAGTGAATCATCTCACTTGTCTTTTTCAGTTGGAAGAAAACCAGGATCATTTGGGAGTCTTGCTGAAGAGTGTTCTCTTTACCCCCAAAAAGCTCTTACTTGAGATGTTTCTTTAAAAAATTGGACTTCTTTGACAGTCATTCATGGCAATACTTATTAATGCTTCTCCCAAAATAACACATTCTTCAATCTCAGAATTCTACTACATTCATATATTTAACCACTGCATTAATTTTAATTTCTGTCTAGCTATTAGCAGTTTTCTTATCAAGCCATTTGTTGTAACTTCAAAATCATGTCAGCTCTCTGACAACCGCTTCATAAGGAAAAAAAAATGCCTACAGACTTTGAAATGGTCAATTAACAACAGATGGTTAGCATAGGTAGCAAAAGCTACCAAGACCACCAATTCACTTAGGAATAATCTATTTGTTCTTAAGATTGTTCATGGTTTACAAAATGCTATCCTTTTCAAAATGATGTCTATGGATTAGTTGCCTCACAGGAATTTAAGATCTCAAATACATTTTTTTATTTAGTAATAAGTGCCAGTTCTAAAAGCTTTTCCACAAAGGGCAGATCCCAAATGTTAAGCATGTGGAATTGCCTGCCAGCCTTTTGGCTAAAATCAAATTCAGAACATAAGGTAGCAGTGAGTGTCAAGGGAACTTGAGATAGTCTATAGAGATTTGACTCTGAGAGGCAGAAAACTTGGCTTAGGGTGTGGTCTACCACAACATGTCCCCTGTATTAATTACTTTTCTATCGCTGTGATAAAACATCATTGGTGCGGGAGAATTGTCTGTATTCTGTCAATCATGTTTTAAATAAATGCTGATTGGCCAAGCAGGAAGTATAGGTGGGAAAACCAGACAGGAAGTAAAGGTGGGGCCAGAAGAACAGCAGTATTCTGGGAAGAAGGAAGCTCCCCTGCACTCCTTCTCAGACCACTGAAGAAGCAGGATGTGACCTGCCCTGCTGAAAAAGGTACTGAGCCATGTGGTTAACATAGATAAGGATAATGGGTTAATATAAGCTACAAGAGCTAATAAGAAGCCTGAGCTAATGGGCCAATCAGTTTATAATCTTCTGGAGACCTCTGTGTGAATTTCTTTGGGGCTAAACGGCTGCAGGAACTGGGCAGGACAGAAACCACGACAAGCCAGCCCTCATGTTACCCATCATGACCAAAAAAAAAAACCAAAAAACAAAAAACAAAAAAAACTATGAAAAAAAAGTGGGCTTACAATTCAAGAGTGATAGAGTCATGATGAAAGAGTGAAAAAATTGAAGAATAAACATTTGAGTTCTTACATCTCAAATGACCAGCAGGGTTTAGTGAGAATTAGCTTGAAAAAAAATATATCTCCCCCAGTGAAACCTCCTCTAAAAAGAACACATTTCATAAGCCTTCTCAAATAGTTCCTCCAACTAGTGTACCAAGTATTCAAACATCTGAGCCTATGAGAGCCATTCTCATTCAAAACATGATATCCCCTTTAACCTATAAGTTGCTTATGTGCTGTTGCAGCATCTTCGTCTAAAAATGCTTCTAGAACTTTTTTTCCATGTTTTGCAAGTTTGAATGAATCATTTTGCAATGCCAGCAAAAGTTTAAGGCTCACGAACAAATTTTTTAAATGGCTTATCCCTCCTTTTCAAAAGATTATCTCCATTTCCATTTAGTTTTAAAGTATTTTATGATTATTATGAGAAAGGGCAAATTTTAATATTTACAGAATAATGATGATCCCAGCTACATCTACTAGCAATAGTGGAAAGGGTGTCTGAACTGGCCATCTACTGTAATCAGATTGGTGACTATGCTAACTATCATCAGAGAACTTTCACCCAGTAACTGATGGAAGCAGATGCAGAGACCCACAGCCAAGCACTAGGCAGAGCTCCAGGAGTCCTGATGAAGAGAAGGAAAAGGGATTAGTTGAGCTGGGGAGGGCAACGGAGGTCGAGGTCATGACAGGTGAGCCCACAGAGACTGAGCTCCAGGGAGCTCCTGGTCTTGGACGGATAGCTAAGGAGACTTTATGGGAACCACCTGTGCTCTCTGTTTGTTTTTTTTTTTTTTTCCGTAAATCAGAAATTTTAATTTCCTCAAGACAATAATCTCTTACATATGTAGCCAATTTAAAGTCTACTGAAGTAGCTCTTTGTAGTCCAAAGGTGTTAAAGGGTAAGGTAAAATGGGCCACATGACTTGGGGTTTAATGTCCATTCTAACCTGAGATTGAGTTCCTCCCTGACCCAGTCTTCTATAAGCACACCCTCAGTGACTCATCCCTTTCCAGCCTCTTTCCACTGTATCTGGGTCATACACTTTGTACTGAGCAAACTATCCTTGGTAGCTGTGTATCTGATAGGTGCTTGAAGTCCATGGGTCTGCTTAGTAAGTGACGGAGGCTAAGTGGATAACAGTGCTGTAGGATCTGCCTTCAACTTCAAGTCTTCAACTTGTCTTCAGCTGCTGTGCCATCTTTGAGTTTCTTACTTTCTTCCTCCTATACTGGACTGTCTGTGAGCTGATACTAATTCCTATCCAAGCTGGAAACCCATAAAGGCCTCTGTGTCTGGAGAAGAAGTTGACTCATTTCACCAGCTCATGTGTGCTACATTGACTGCAGGACAGTTTTAACCCGTTCTTACTGTCTTAGAGTTCAGTATTTGTGTTTGCTTTGCACTATTTTCTTGGCTTTAAGTTAAAAATTCTTTCTTACCTCTGTTATTTATTTCTAATTGCTTGATTTGTAAAACAATTTAAGTAGACCTTTTGGGGGGGGAAGAAATGACAACTGCTGCATAGTGTGTCCATGCGTAAATATAGTCTTTGTTTCCTCCCAGTAGAAATGGTAGTAGACGTACATTCTTGTGTAGTTTTGCTTTGTGGATAGATTTGGTTGTTGAAATTACTGTAGAGTTAGATGTGGCTATAGATTTTCTGCTCTGAACACCAATGGATGACTTGAAACCTGATGTTTGCTCCCAGTACCGGCTTCTGGTACTACCTCCACCATGCCCTGTGCTTGCAGGATCACACCTGGGATGCGATGGCATCAGGCTTCCCTCCTTTTTCTTTTTTTTTTTCTTTTTTTTTCCATACATTGTTTTGTTTTATTTTTTCCATTCAAGAACATAATTAAAGATAAAAAAAAATTTTTTTCCTTTCTTCCCCTTCTCCTGGTCCCCTCCCACTACCCCCCACCCCTCCTCCCTCCCCCTTCTTCCTTGAAAGAGGGCATGGTGCCCTGCCCTGTTGGAAGTCCAAGGCCCACCCCCATCCCTCCTGGCCTA
>PVIU01016953.1:0-43344 GCA_004026605.1 Ondatra zibethicus
TTTTTTTTTTTTTTTTTTTTTTTTTTTTTTTTTTTTTTTTTTTTTTTTTTTTTTTTTTTTGAGAGTGGGTTTCTCTGTGTAATAGCCCTGGCTGTCCTGGAACTTGCTTTGTAGATCAGGCTGGCCTCGAACTCAGAGAACCCCTACCTCTGCCTCCCAAGTGCTCAGGTTAAAGGTGTGTGCCACCATCACCTGGCTGAATCTACCAGTTTTAACAGGAATTCCTCTGGGGATCTTTCTATAGTGTAAAATCTGCTGGCTGCCTCATGGGAGGATTCCTTTAGTGCTGACGCTCTGCTGTCCAGCCAGGCATCTGCAAAACTTTGTAATTAAGCTCAATTCTATTCACAAAAGCCTAAGTTAAATATTACTTGAGTCTAGCTTATATCTGAATTTGTTTGCTTCTAAGTAAATTCTAATCTTAGCATAAATAGATTGGTATTTTATTTTTTGACTAAAAATTTTTGTTTTACTTCCCTTCCCCACTTTTTTGAGACAAGGTCTCTACATAGCCCTGGCTGTCCTGGAACTCACTATATAGACCAGGTTGGTGTCGAACTCACAGATATTCGCCTGCCTCCCGAGTGCTGGGATTAAAGGCCTAAGCCAACAACGTCAGGCTTGATCGGTATTTTAAAAGGTCATTTTCTGTGATCCCTTCCTGCTTAAAACTGCAACACAAAATTTTAGTTGCTTATGCTGGAATTAGAACTTGCTCCGGAAAGCCCAGGGCTTGGCTAAGTCGCCCTTAATTTTCTCTGTGTGCGCATAAGAAATTGCATGGGAGGAGTCTAATTCAAGAAAGCCAGGCCGGCTTTAGAACCTTTAAACACGTGTGCTTATAAAAAGGCTACTTCTCCGTACATGAAAGCAAACGCTCTCTTCCTCTGCTAACGCACACAGGACCTTTACCTGGGAGCGTTAAAGATGGCGGCATTAAAAATTGTAGGATCAGCTGTGTTAGGAAGGTCTTGCCTTTCTCTAGCTCCGGTTGCCCAGGGATAGTGACTCCGCTCAGGTGCGAGAGCCCTTTGCAGGTCCTCACGGAGACCTCTTTGTCTTCTGCCTCTACAGGTGCCCCCTTTCAAAGGTCTCAGCATCCTCACGCTACCTCCTGCCGCCACTTCCACCTGGGCCCCCCGCAGCCGCAGCAGCTAGCCCCGGACTTCCCGCTGGCACACCCCGTGCAGTCGCAGCCGGGCCTCAGCGCCCACATGGCCCCGGCCCACCAGCACAGCGGCGCGCTGCACCAGTCGCTGACCCCGCTGCCCACCCTGCAGTTCCAGGACGTCACAGGTCCCTCCTTCCTACCTCAGGCCCTGCACCAGCAATACCTGCTGCAGCAGCAGCTCCTGGAAGCTCAGCATCGCAGGCTCGTCTCGCATCCCAGGTTGGCAGGGGCGGGGCCGAGGAAAGAGGGCGGGGCCGCGGAGGGGCAAGGGTTGCGGCTGGGCTTCTAGCAGCCAAAGTTGGATGCAGTCGCAAGTGGTTCTGCAGGGGATGACTTTTTGCCTCAGTTAGTGGCATTCATTCAGTTCGGGGTCTAGTATGACTCCTCACATCACCCAGGTTCGGGGTCAGCGGCACGATGAACGCTTGTAGCATTCGGGAGGTTTGACTACAGGTCTCTCATGGTGGCCTGATTTTGATTTTCCCCAAACCACACCAGAATACCAAAGGGAATGACTGGTTCTAGCTCTAGCCTCCAAAGGGCCAACGTCTAGTCGGAGGCTGGAGCTGTACACCCGTGAAACCAAATACAATTAGCAGTGACCAAATGTCCTAATGTCACTACGCAGAGACAGGTCACTATCTGTCTCTGCGCCTCAGCTGTAAAGAAGAAATGGATGAGCACAGCTGGGTGCCTCTCAGTCTTCTGGGTTCTGGGGTTCCTTTCACACTAAAAAGTAACGACCATGAAGAACCTCTGCTTATAGGGGTTTATCACGTTACAAATTTTAAAGCATCTATTAATTCATTTAAAATAACAATAGACTCCTCGTGCTAAATTAATAAAACCTTCTCTTTTTAATTCTTTTATTGAAAATAGAATTTTTTTCTCACATAATGTATCCAGATTATGATTTCCTCTCCCTCTGCTCCTCCCAGTTCCTCAGCACCTCCCCTCCCATCGGAATCCATTCCCTTTCTGTCTCTCATTAGAAAACAAACAAGCTTCTAAGGGATAATAATAAAATAAAATGAAATGAAATAAGATAAAATAAACAAGAAATTAGCAGTCGGAATTGGACGAAACGGACCAACATCAGGAAAAGAGCCCAAGAAAAGACACAAGAATCAGAGATGCACTCAGGGATCCCATAAAAACCCGAACCTGGGAGCCATGCTATTTACACGGAGGGCCTGGTGCAGACCCCTGCAGGCCCTGTGCGTGCTGCCTCAGTTTGTGATTCCTATGAGATCTGATCAGGCTGATTTAGAGGGTGCTGTTCTCCTGTGTCCTCCATGCCCTCTAGCTCCTAAACACCTTTCATCTCCTCTTCCTCAGGGTTCCCTGAGCTCTGAAGGGAGGGACTTGATGGAGATGTCCCATTTAGAGCTGTGTGTCCCAAGGTCTTGCCTGCCTTGTGTCCTAGAAGTTTGGTTATGTTACGTACTTGTTTTCATTCAATTCTAGAAAATCTTTATTTTTCTCCTCCTCTTCCTCCTTCCTCCTCCTTCTCTTCCCCTTCCT
Source organism: Ondatra zibethicus (assembly GCA_004026605.1). Taxonomy (NCBI): domain Eukaryota; kingdom Metazoa; phylum Chordata; class Mammalia; order Rodentia; family Cricetidae; genus Ondatra; species Ondatra zibethicus. The sequence goes on from PVIU01016953.1 coordinate 2,696, forward strand.
CCTCTTCTTTTTTCAAGACAGGATCTTACCATTTGTTTCTGGCTGTCCTGACATGTGGGTGGGGGCATGCATGTGTATGTGTGTGCATGCGTGTGTGTGTTTTCCCTCTTTGATTTGCTGAACTGGGCTTATGTATTTATTGTGTTTTCTTGGGTGTGGTTAACCTCTTTAGGTTGGAGTTCTCTTTTTAGCACCTCCTGTAGGTTTGGAGATGTAGATAGTCATTGCTTAAATTTGGTTTTTATCATGGATTGTCTTATTTTGTTCATCTGTGGTAACTGAAAGTTTTTCTGGGTATGGCATCTGGGTCTGGGCTGGCTTCTGTGGTCTCTTAGAGTTTATAGAATGTCTGTTCAGGCCCTCTGGCTTTAGAGTCCCCCTTGAGAAGTCAGGTGTAATTCTAATAGGTCTGTCTTTGTATGTTACTTGGTTTTTTCCCCTTACAGCTTTTAGTTTCCTTTCTTTGTTCTACATGCTTAGTGTTCTGGTTATTATGTGCCAAGGGAGTTTTCTTTTCCAGTTCAGTCTATTTGGTGTTCTCTATACTTCTTGTTCCTGGATAGGCACCTCCTTCTTCAGCTTAGGGAAATTTTCATCTATGGCTTTGTTGAAAATATTTTCTGTACCTTTGACTTGGATTTCTTCTTCTTCTTCTTCTTCTTCTTCTTCTTCTTCTTCTTCTTCTTCTTCTTCTTCTTCTTCTTCTTCTTCTTCTTCTTCTTCTTCTTCTTCTTCTTCTTCTTCTATTCCTATTGTTCATAACTTTCATCTTTCAGAGTGTCCCAGATTTTCTGGTTGTTTTGTGCTGGGATTGTTAAAGAGTGAACATTTTCTTTGAGTGAGCGATCCATTTCTTCTGTTGGGCCTTCAGTGCCTGAGATGCTCTCTTCTGTCTCTTGCATTCCGTTCACGAGGCTTGCCTCTGAGGTTCCTGTTCTGTTCCTGAATTTTTCATTTCCAGATTTCTCTCAGTTTAGTATTTGTTTATTGAGTCTCTTTCCACTGTCAGGTCTTGAATGGTTTATTCCTTTCTTTCCGCTGTTTCTGTTTTCATAGAATTCTTTAAGGGGTTTGTCCATGTCCTCTTTAAGGGCCTCTATCGTACCCACAAAGGCTGTTTTAAGGTCTTTGTCCTGTGCTTCAGCTGTGTTAGAAACTTAGGGCTTGCTGTGGTCGGGTTTCTGGGTTCTAATGAAGACTGTCATCCTGGCTGTTATTGTTTGTGTCTTTATGCTGGCTCTGGGCATCTGGGTTTGGGAAGACTGAAATTCTAGGTGCTGATGTCTGGTCTCATCTTTGTTGGGTGCTTTATTCCTTGGTTTCTGTTTCCTCTCTGATTCTTGGGAGAGTGTGGTGACTGTGTGTTGCCTGGTAGGAGATTCTTCTGGGATCCTGACAGTTGTGGCCACTGGGGTTCCAGGCAAAATGTGTTTCTAGGTATTGGGAGCTGACACTTATAAATGGGGATGGACTAGCAGGGGTGCTAAGGGGGTCCACAGGAGGGAGGATAGCAGGGTGTTCCATGAGGATCTGGCTAATCCCCTGAAAATGGGACAGAGGGGTGAGGAGAGGCCACAGCAGGTAGTCTGCTACAGAGGTGGGATGAGACTGGGGGATTAGATCTGGAGAAAGGAGGAGGAGGTGAAGATCTACAGTTAGCCTAACTGCTTCCCTGGCTGGAGAGACCTGTGGATTCCCAGGGCTATAAAATACTCTTATGAAAAATGAGCATGTATCAATTTAGTGAGAAGAACCACTCAAAATGTATTTGTAAGTCTCTGTGACTCACAGCTTGGCAGAACTTATCTGTGTCCTCATGTCTGCTTCTGTACTAGATCTCGAAGAGTCCGATGTCACAAAGTTTCCAGAAAGTTCCACTGTTTGCTTGCAAGAGAGTAAAGGGTGAAAAGGAAAATAGGGTTTTTCACTCTCAAGCTACCTAAAGGGCTTCAGGGACTCCTAAGGCTCCGTGATAGATAGGTCCTTAGGCATTTGTGACTGGACGGCTGGGGTGGCTGGGGCAGCCAGACAGTGTCGTGAGAAGTTAAGGAGCAAGGCTGCCATGATCTGGTGTGTTCAGGAAAGCCTTCCTGGAGAAGGACGGCACTTCCTTAAAAACTAGAAAGAGTGTAGTGGAGAGACGAGGATGGTGGGAGCCGATGAGAAGATTCAGGGGACAGTTTCTGCTCACCTGGGAAGTTCTTTGGTGTTAGGGAACTCTAGTTTCTGTGGGGATAGCAGAGTGGGGGCATTCTCAGTAGGTGGAGGGAGTGTCACTCAGAGCTCTTGGGAGCTTGGCTGGCCCAGGCAGCCCTAACACAAAGGCTTCTTTCTTTCTGTACAGGCGGAGTCAGGATCGAGTATCTGTCCACCCCCACCGCCTCCACCCCAGCTTTGACTTTGGCCACCAACTGCAGACACCTCAGCCCCGGTATCTGGCTGAGGGCACTGACTGGTAAGTGGTGAGTGTGATGCTGCAGAGTGCAGGAGGGAGTGGGGGAGATCTCGCCAGACCTGTGGGGTTTCGTTTTGTATAACTTTCAAAGGGTACAAGTTAGACCCCAGTCTACTGAGACTTGGTGTCTACTTCAGTCACCTACAGGGTGCGGTTACAGGAAGGAACTCAGGTAACCATACACTATCCTGGGCCAAGTCTGGTTGATGGTCTTGCCAGAAAGAAGGGAGACAAGATGTGAAACATTTCCCAGGTTCAGTAGAGCTACAAACCAGTAGACTCTAGAGGACCGTGTGGGAGGAGAACGCAGAGGTGCCAGAGGTCAGGGAAGGCTTTCTGGAGAGGATGGTGTGGAAGAATCCACAGAGCTATGGTAAAACTCATCACACATGGGGTGTGACGTGGGCAGAGGTTAGAGGTAAGGGAAGGACTTAGGAGCGAAAGAGAAAGGTGGAGGGTGCTGTGTCTTAGAGACAGGTGACCCCTAGGAAGTCTTCCCTTGCTTCTACAACCCATTCACCTCCTCAGCTGTCACCCAGGAGAGATCTGGTCTTAACTAGTGTCAGACTAGACCTCCCCAGATAATTTTAAAAGACCTGTAGTTCACTGGGTATTTCTGGGTAAAGGGCACCATGCCTGTAGTGGATTTCTGAGTAGCTGTCACTAAAATTCCTTTCCTGGGGAAACAGGACAATGTCTACACACTCCCTTCAAGGTCCAAATGACGAATCAAAAGTTGGATTTCACTAAAGTTTCCCCTTGAGAACCAGTGAACTTATTTGGCTTCCTTATAGGGGCAGGGAGATGCTTACAGGAGCATGGGGAACCCCCAAAGCAGCCTCAGTGGACAGTTCAATGGTCCTCTTTATCCCTCCTTCTCTGAGGGGATGCCAACAGTCCCCAGACCCTGTCCTGATTAATGCCCAAGCAGGCACAGCTCGTCTCATGAAAGTGGTGGCAGGTTTATTCAGAGGATGGTGATACACTGCGGTAGTTCACTCTAAAGAGGGATGCGCATATAGACATATATGTGCCCATCTACACATACGCTTATCTGTGTATATGTACATATGTGCATATGTGTACATATATGTGCCCGTCTACACATACGCTTATCTGTGTATGTGTACATATGTGTACATAAAGAGTCGCAGAAAGAAACAGATAGGCTGTAATGGTGGCTTTTGGGGGAATGGAGGTGAAGCAGATTCTGGAATTCTTTGTTTTTCTTTTAGATAAAGAATACAAGAAGGGGTGGGTAGAATATTCCTCAATGGAAAGAGAGCGATGACATGGTGGTGTGTCATCTTCCACACGTGGGGCCAGGAAGGCTGGCTAGGTCAGGGCAGCTTTGGGAGCCCCTTCCGTTATAGCTGGGACTGATTCCACTGCTTCCCATGCTTCTGAGCACCAGAAAGACTGTTGTGAGCATGCTCTGTTGGCTGCCATCTTCAGCATTCTCAGGTACTCCCTGCTAAGCTGAACAATCTCTCTTAAAAGACGGATTGCACTACTGCCAACTTCTGCCCAGCCTTTTTCCCAATTAGCAGATTCAAATTAGGAAGGTTTAATTGCAGTCTGGATTCATTTCTGTCCCTTAGCAGTAAAGACAATTCGGTTTGATTCAATTCAGCACACACGGAGCCCCCAGAACCCTGTCCACAGCTGAGCGATTTGAACACAAACACAGGGCTTGACACGGGTGGGGTTCTACACAGGTGGGGTCTACGGTGGGATATCACCCTTGGGAGGAGTCAGGAGCAGTGCGATGAGTCATCCCTGTCCTTAGCTGGTTTATGCATCCAAACCTCATCCTCTTTCTCTTGTTAACCTCTCTGCATTCCCTGTTAATCTGAGAATCATTGAAAATAAGGATCCGGGAGGCTAGTGAGCCTGGTCCACATTCCACAGTCCTGTGTGGACCCACCCGTGAGCTCTTTCTGCTGGTCCTGTCCCCACTGGCGCAGCAGATTTTCCTTCCTGCAAGGAGCTCTGCTTCAGCAAGAGTGGACCCAATGGTGAGAAGGCTTTTTTCCCTTTGTTTTTGACCATCATTCATGGTAACTGTATCTCTTTTTTCTTCTATGGAGCTGGCTTATCTTCCAGGAGACAGCCGAGTAATTAGATGACAGGAAATGCATTGTAGGGAAAGCTTTTCTGACCCTCTGCAGGGATCTCCTGGGAGGGAAGGGGTTGTCACAACAGCTACCACCTACCCAGTCCTTTCCTTTAGTACCATCAGAAGTCACTGAATTCCGCCCTGGGTCATTCTGAGGATTTGGCCCCAGGTCTGGGCCAGCCCCAAGTTTAAGGCTATCCTGGTCTTACTTTGTGATATCATACCCTGTCCAGTCAACTCTTCAAGTAGATATCCTGTCCTAAGAGTGAGTGAGAGCATCAGGCCTTAGGAGATAATTTTCAAATAGCCCCCTTCTCCATCTCTAAAACCTGACCCTGAACCTGAGCCACAACCCAGGATCTCCATCCTTGTCATGGGTCCGCTCTGATCATCTCCAGTGTCTCAGTTCCAACTCTGACTCCCAGGATGGACTGTGCCCAGCTCAACCTATGGGGAGTTCTGCAGGTATCTGAGTCTTATAAATAAAGCATGATAGAGCATAAGGACCTCCTGCTGTTCTTTCTCAGAAGCAGCCCTGTTTCTATCAAGTCCTGAGGGCTCTAGTGTCTAGAGTCACCCATGGATGATTCTGGAACATTGAGGACAGGTTTCTGGGCAGAACTTAAGACTCTGCATAGCAACCAGACCACATTATGTTTTACAAAAACTGACGGTGAAATAACCTTGAGCTTGATGGATGTACACAAAGGAAAAGAATCACGTATGCAAGGCTAGGGCATAAGAAATCTCTACAACACATCTCTAGGTTAATTCTGTGAACTCCCCAAACTGGCTGTCACAGAATGGTGGGAACGGGAGGAAGGGGTACAATGGCTTCCACAGGAAATGATGTCTTCAGGAGCAAGTTCGATCTAGAATGATCATGAGTCTGGCTTTGTGGATGTATCCCGTGGGACGTGACTCCGCAACAGCACATTTTGATTGGTGTGGTTTTGGTCTCCATCTATTGCAAGAGAAGTTTCCTTGATAAGGGGCGAAGACTACATGTATTTGTGGGCATAAGAATAAATGTCCATACACTGTTGCTAGGGCTTATGCTGGTTGAGTAAATTAGTACAATAAAAATTAGGGAATAAAGAAACCATGACTCTGAAGGAGAGTGGGGAAGGTTTGGAGACAGGAAAGGGAAGGGAGAAATGTTATCTTATAATCTCAAAAATTGAAGAAAAATTTCTGGTGAGTTTATAGCCCCGGCTGAGTGAGCCTGGGCCCAGGAAGGGTGTTTCTCATTGTCTCCCTTCATTCCCCCTGTTCCTCCTCGTAGCTTCTTAAAGGGACCTGTAGGTCATGGTACATCTTCTTTCCTTTTTAGTAACATAAAGTTGTGAATGTCTAACTAAGGAAAGAACATTTTTCTAATTTTCATTCTGATTAATTTTGTCGGCTTGTTCTGTGAATTATGAGGGGAGGAGGTTGACATCTATCACTATAATTATGTATTTGTTTTCTGTTTTTTAAAGATTGTTTTATTTTACATGCTTGATTGAGTGTTTTGCTGTGTGTAAATGTATCATGTGTGTGCAGTGTCCATGGTGACCAGGAGAAGGCGTCAGATTCCCTAGAACTGGAGTGTCAGACAGTTACTAATGTGTGGATGACGGGGACTAAAGAGCAGCCAGTGCTTTTAACCACTGAGCCATCTGTCTGTCTCCTGTTTGTTTGGTCGGTTTTTGCTTCACTTACTTTGATTTAGAAATGTTAGAATATGTATTTCTCATATATTAAGGCTTACATAATTGTTATGTCTTCAAAATGCATTGACCCCACAGTCATGTTTCTCTATCTTTGCTTTTATGCTCCTTAGTCAAAATTCTGCGTTGTCTGATATTAATATAGCCATTCTAACTTTCTTCTAGTGATGATTGCTTTTTCCTCCTTTTTCTTTTCTTCTAACTGGCTGGCCTGGAACTTTCAAGGTAGACCTCAGACTAGTGAGACTGGCTTGCCTCTACCTTCTGAGTGCTGGGATTAAAAACATGTGTCACCATGCCTGGCTACTTTTTACTTTTTTATGATTTTGTTTTAAAAATAGCAAATAGTTGGCTGTTGTTTTCCAGATGAAAGTCTATGCTTGTTAATAGGAATGTATAGATCATTTACATTTTTATAATTATCCATATAGTTAGAGCTGTAGCTACTATCTTGTGCTTTGTTTTCTGTTTGCCTGGTCTTTACTGTCTATTATGTACCTTATTTTGGGTTGGTTGAGTGCTAAAAATAAATGTTAGATTCACAGTTGTGTCACTACTTTGTTTATTTTATCAATGTTCTTATCAATTACAAATACATATATTGTCACTCTACCCTAATTAGATTACATACTAAAAGCTGTATAACTTACATTTCTCCTTTAATATTGTTTGCTATTCCCTCTATGGGTGTGTATGTATATGCATATATGTATATGTGTATATATACTATAATTGACATAATTCATTGCTATAATTTTTGTGGACTATATGTCATATCTGGCCTAATCCTAGATTTTTTTGTTTTTAAGTAGATTTGTTAGAACGCAGCCGTGCCTTTTTTGCTTACAGATGGTTTGCGGCTGCTTCTGCCTGGAGTAGTTGCTGTGATAGAGAATGTTTGGCTCTTGAAACCTAAAACAGTCACTATGTGAGTCTTTGTAGAAAACGTTTGCTAATATCTGTTTTTGAACAATCAGATCTCAAAGAGAAAAACTAACGGGTCGAGAGAACCTTTTATATTTCGTATATAATCTGACTCCAGAATTTTTATTCCTGTGCTTAGATCTGAGTTTCTATCTGTATTTCCTTCCATCTGGAGCGCTTCCTTTAGTATTCCTTGTTGTGCTGGGCAGCTGCACTCTCAGTTTTGGTTGTCTTTATAATGTCTTATGCCACCTCGTTCTGAAAGACATTTTTGCTGGGCACAGGCTTCTATGTTGACAGTATTTTTTTTTTCTTTTAGGCTATCATTCCATTGTTTTCTGTTTGCTTTGTGACTAGTAGGAAATCTGGAATCCTCATCTCTGTTCATGACTCTTCTGTGTCCTTGGGCTGGTCTCAGAATCTTATCTTTATTAATATTTTCTAGGAATTTATGTATCTTGAGCAGAATCTCTTTTTGTAGCTCCGCTTGAAATATGCCGAGGGTTTTGAATCTGTGTCCTTTTGCTTTTCAGCAGTTTTGGAAATCTTCTTTGCAAGTTTTTCTAATGTGTGTCCTCTCCTTTACCTCCCTCGGCCCTTTGGAGAGGGTAACCCTGTTTTCCCATGAGGCTGCTCCCTCAGCAATGTCAATGAGGTTTAAATATTTCTTCCTTTTTGTCTGCATGCTTTATTTAGCTTATTATTATTATTATTATTTGGTTTTTCGAGACAGGGTTTCTCTGTGGCTTTGGAGCCTGTCCTGGAACTAGCTCTTGTAGACTAGGCTGGCCTCGAACTCACAGAAATCCGCCTGCCTCTGCCTCCCAAGTGCTGGGATTAAAGGCATGTGCCACCACCGCCTGGCTAATTATTTTTATTGCTGTGATTAAATCACTGATCTTAATCTACTGTTGACCCGACCCCAGTGAAGTCTCCATTTTAGGCATTGTGTTTTTCATTCATCCCAAGAAGCTCTTTTGAGATTATGGTCTAAACCTCTTCCCTATTTTTGTGTTTCTATTCGTGTCCTTGGATATGGTTATAGTCGCTATCTTGGCATCTTTGTCTGCTAATTCCACCATCTCTGTCACTTTCTTGTGTCAGGTATTTTTGTTGTATGATTTTTCCCCGACTCTAAGACATAATATTCCCCCCCCCCTCCTCCTCCTCCTCCTCTTCTCCTTCTCCTTCTTCTTCTTCCTCCTCCTCCTTCTTCTTCCTCTTCTTATCATGACCAGTTATTTCCTATTGAACAATGGACATTGTGAGCTACAGATTGTTGAGTAACTAGATTTGCTTTGCTCATCTGTGGAGCATTGGGCTTTGTTTTGTTAAATATCATTTGTGGATCCGTTTGAGCCTTTGGAGGCTTGTTAAGTCTTATGACCTCAGATCTCAAATATCCCCAAATCAGCAAGTGCTCTAGAGCTGCCCTAACAAAGCATACAGGGCGGCTTTAAAGGAGTGTTCTGGAGTCCACTAAATGCCCTTAGTGATCAGCAAGAAGTCTCATTCTCCAACAGAATCCAAATGTTTCTTGACCACTCACTGTTTCCACAGGTGCTTTGCTCAACCTGCGGGATGTCACCCTACAGCAATGGTCTTCAGCCTTCCTAATGCTGTTCCTTTAATACAGTTCTTCATGTTGTGGTGACCCACAACTCTAAAATTATCTTCATTGATAATACATAACTGTAATTTTGCTGCTATTGTGAATCGTAATGTAAATATCTGATATGCGACCCCTGTGGAAAGGTCATTCAACCCCCAAACGGGTTGTGACCCCAGGTTGAGAAATGCTGCCCTACCCACATAACTTACTGCTCAGTAAAGATTCAAGGGGACACTGCAGACTTCTGGAGCTCTCATTTGATGCAGCTTCCTCCTCTTCAGGACACTGTACCATGGACATCAGAGATCTCAGCTCCCGGCAATCAGTGAGCGAGCCGGAGAGAGCACCAGTCTCTCTCAAGTACCACTGTGTGCCTCTAATCTGGATACCTTCTCTGGCAAAGCCTGCGAGGCTGTAGGGTCACCTGGGTCACACCTCTGTGCTGGTTTATGCAATATCTGAACGCAGATGCTGTATAGAGTCTGTCCAGTGGCTTACAGTGGAGGAAAAATGCAATCTCTGCTACCTCAAAACATGATGGGAAGCAGGATGCCTTTAATGGCTCTCTCTCTCTCTCTCTCTCTCTCTCTCTCTCTCTCTCTCTCTCTCTGTGTGTGTGTGTGTGTGTTGGGGAGGGTGAAAAACTAGACAGCTCCCCCTGTTGAGTTCCCCTTATTTAGATTTTGCTGTAACATTCTGACCACTCTCAAGTCACTTCAGATGCTCCTCAAAAGTGGAGCAATGGCAGCTCATGACTGCAGTCCTAATATTTTGGAGGCTGAGGCAGGAGGATTGTAAGTTCACTTCTGGCCTGGGCTACAGAGTAAGGCTCTGTCTTAAGAAACCATTTAAAAAGCCCCTAGTTCTCTCTGTCTCTCCCTCCCTCCCTTTCTTCCTCCCCTCACTTTGTCCTTCACTTTCCCTCTCTCTCCCTCTATTGTTTCTTAGCAGAAATACTTGGGGAATACCACTATGTTTTTCTATCAGAAAATACTCTGGTATGGCTGCCTGTCCTTCTGTGATGTTGGCAGCAATTGATGACCCTGTCTGGGTCTTTATCTATTTGGAGGATGCAAAATGGTGTCAGGTAATTTAATAATTTCTTGTTCATATGCTTGCTGGAAAGCTTCATATGAGAAATGACCCTCATCAACCCTTTGGTTACCCTGAAGTACCTTAGTCAGGGAAAGGACAAGTCAGACTCTTGGGTCTTCCCTTTGTTTACTCAGCTTCTGGGTTAGGAGCTGGTCCTTTGGCATCCCTCAAAGAGGATGCTTTTGTTTAGCATCATCTCAGTCCACATTTAATGTATTTCATGGGCTTCACTATCTTTTTACAGTTACTACATACACATTATCCAAACCTGGCTGCTGCAAGCCTCTTCTGGAAGATTCCTTCTGTCGCGACCCTGGTGCACATTAATAGCGCTCCTGCCTTTGCTTATGGCAGAATGCTCCAGTTTCTCCTCTTGCATGTTCTCCACAGACTCCAAATGAGCTCCATTTCTCGTTAGCCACCAGTTCCTCTTTGTTTCTTTGTGTGGATATAAGTTCTTACCAGCATCATTTTCTTCCTGTCTGCAGATCTTACTTGACTATTTCTTGTGGTGCTGTCCCATCAGCACCACCTCCTTCCAGCCTTTGCTTGTCCAACAAAGCTTTGCTTCACCTTCATTTTGAAAATCATTTTTTTAACTGGATGCAGCCTTCATGCTCGATATTATCTTTTTGATTTCTTCTTATTGCTGTCAATTCTTTCTCTTCCGGCTGCTTCTGTGATAATTCATACCCACCTTCTCTATCCGAAGGGCCTTTGTCTCTAATCTCAGGTTGGTTTTAAACTTTTATCTTTATTATTTTTTTTTAAAATGTGATTGTTATGTACTTTGAGTTATTTTCTTTGTGTTACATTGTTGAAATTTGTTTATCATTTTGAGCCTGTAGGTTTACAGTTTCCATCGAATTTGGAAATGTTTTAGTGAAACTCATGTTTAAATGAAGTGAGTTCTTCTAAACTTTTAGGAAGTGACAGAGTGTCCTACAGGATGAACAGTCGAGGAGGTCACTCGCCTGCGGTTTTATTGAGTGGGGAAAATGTGGTCATTGCCCGTCCTCAATCTGGTCCTGGCTTCATTTGCTCAGTACGCCTGACATATTCCATTTGGACTCTTCCGTGGGAGGGAGCCTTGGGCCTGGTTCTTGGAGAATGGTTCTTAAGGTTCTGGGCTGCTCCAGGTGCCTCGGGTCTTAGATGCGGGTCCGGGGTGAGGGGGCGGGATGGAGGGAGACTTGGAAACAGCTCTTTGTGGGTGGGCAGCTTGTAGGAAGATTTATCAGTGCCATTTTCTTCCGCTGTGAAGGGCAGAATCGGTAGCGTGAGTTCCGACTTAGCCCCAAGGTGGTGTGTGAGACCTCTTCTGAAATGGGTTGGTACCTCCCCGACCTTGTAACTCATGAGGCTGTGTTCCCACAGGGATCTCAGTGTGGACGCCGGCTTGAGTCCTGCCCAGTTCCAGGTGCGGCCGATCCCTCAGCACTATCAGCATTACCTAGCCACTCCTCGAATGCACCACTTCCCCAGAAACTCTTCTTCCACACAGATGGTGAGTGACAGAGTCCTGGGGGCAGCAGGGGTGGGGAAGGCGGGAGGTGGGGTGGGGCTGGGGTGGGGGCGGGGTGGGGTATGACCGTCTTCACTGCCTCCTGCATGCTAGCGGTGAGGTGAGGCCACGGCTCTCCTCTCCAGTGCTCAGGGTCCTCTGTGTCCTGACTCCTAGGCTACTGGTCTGCCCTCAGCCCCAGTTCTTATTCCGGCTTGAGGAAGATGAGACAGAGAAAGAGACTAGTCCAAATGCCAGCCCTGCTGAGGAGTGTCAGGGAGAAGAGGCAGCACAGCAGGCTGTAGACTTTGGGGAAACGCTCAGTGCTGAAAGACTCTGGGGCTGGGGAGATGGCTCAGTCAGTAAAAAACGCTTGCTGTACAAGCATGAGGACATGAGTCTGATTCCCAGCACACACACCGAAAGCCAGGTGTGGTGGTGTGTGTCTGTAATATCAGAGCTGGGGAAGTGGAGGCCAGAAAATCCCCGGGGGGCTCGCTGGTTTGCCAGCTTGGCCTTTTCGGTGCCTCTGATGCTTCTGAGCACCTCAGTCTCACAGAATGAAGAGGGCAGCTCCTGAGGGACAATACCTGAAGCTGACCTTGGGCCTACACACACACACCTATCTCCCTGTGTTGACAGAGGTTTCTGGTCCCTCTGGTCCCGCAGCCATTCAGTCCCAAAGAAACACACAGAGGTCTACATTAATTATAAACTGGTTGGCCTGTTAGCTCAGACTCTTATTAACTAATTCTTATATCCTGCATTAACCCATAATTGTTGTCTGTGTTATCCACGTGGCTTGGTACCTTTCATCAGTGAGGTGTTGACATCTTGCTTCCTCTGTGTCTGGCTTCCTCTGTTGACTACAGACTGAGTGAGTCTTTCCTCTTCCCAGAATTGTTTTCTGGTTGCCATGCCTTTACTTCCTGCTTGGCTACTGGCCAGTCAGCATTTTATTAAAATACAAATGACAAATCTTTACAAAGTACAAGACCATTGTCCCATAGCATCCCTGGGCGTGACTTTACTTTTTTGTGAGATGGAATGTAGACACCACACATGTGTCTCTCACAGGGCTGGTGAGAGTGTCACAATAGATCCTAGAAGGACCTCCCCACAGACCTAGGACACCCACTTCCCAGGAGCAGCCCTCTTGGGGCTATAGAACCCAGAATGTGCTAGAAAACTCAGGTTGGGTTTGAGGTTGCCAGTGGCACATAATACCAAGAGAAACTCATGTTGCTGTCCCCAGATAGAATTCTCCCTTCTCAACCGTTGTTTCTGTCATTTAGCCACCCCGTGGCTTAGGAAAAGAGCACTTACTACACACTAGACACGGTTATAAACAACTCATAAAACCACTCTCACTTCCTCCTGCCAGTACCCGGTACGGCCAGTCATTATGTCCATTTTGCACACTGGCAAACTGAGGCCTAGAGAGATGAAGTAATTGGTTGCAGTGTATGCAGTGGAAAGCTGGATGGCAGCTGGTCTGGCACCTCGCCAGGGTTACAGAAGGCTGAATAAACAGATCAGCAAGTTTGGGACTAGAGTCTGTATTTAAAAGGCTAATATTTTGTTCTTCATGGGTTTCTAAAAATTTGTTTTTACTTAGAGACACTGTATTACAATACTGTTTACCTTGGTTACTGACTTTTTTGGCCCTGGAGATGACCCGTAGCCATCCTGTTGCTCTTGGAGATAGTAGAGGAGGCTCCGCCACCCAGTTGCCTGGGCCTGAGTCTTGACTCTGTCACTTGCTTGAGTGACGCGAGCTGGTTATTTAATCTACCGGTGCCATCTTCATCCCCCTCAGTAGAATGGGGATTTGTGATTGTCCCTGCAGGTTCCATCAGGTGAGGCAGTTAAGTGCTTGGTCACGGGAAGCACTCAGAATAGCACTACTGTGTAGCCTGTGCTCAGTCAGGGTCAGCATTACCGTATTGATGGTCATCAAAGTCTGTGCACAAGCTTGGCTCTTCATGAATAGGGGAGAAAACAAGGTCAGGGTCTGGGTGTGCTCTCTGGTGGTTTAGGAAGGAGGGGTTGCCTCTCGGGCCCAGGAGAAGCCTGGGATGGTTAGTCACTCTCTCCAAACTGTTTTCTCCCTATTAGGTTGTCCATGAAATTCGAAACTACCCTTACCCACAGCTTCACTTCCTCGCTCTCCAGGGACTAAATCCTAGTCGGCACACCTCTGCTGTTCGGGAGAGCTATGAGGTATGTTGCCCTGTAAGGCGGCACTGACTGGATGGCAAGCTGTCATTCACACACCATTCTCTCTGCCTGTCTGTACCAGTGGGTAGATGCCAATGGGGGGTGGGAAGTTCTGGGATTGAAAGTAAGAGAGAACAAGGGCGTGAAGAGAAATGGCAGCTTCCCACACTGCACCAGCGCTTCCGGCTGGCAGTGTGCTGGCTTCCTGCACACGTCTTCCTTGCTCATGCCTCTCACATGTGTTTATATCTCTCTGTACACGTCGAGCACATGTTTGTGCTTCCCTTTCTACAGGAGCTGCTGCAGCTCGAGGACAGGTTGGGAAACGTGACCCGAGGAGCTGTGCAGAACACCATTGAGAGGTTCACCTTCCCCCACAAGTACAAGAAGGTGAGGCTGCATAGGCTGCCTGCACAGTCGGCGGCTGGGAAGGGAGTTGTTAGTGCGTCTGCTTGAACCAGCCTGGCTGTCTGCAGGGGACACAGTCCAAAGCCCAGAAGCCTTTGCTCTGTTTGAATGGCTCCTCAGGATTTTCTCATAGGCTCACAGCAAATGTGGGCAGGAGGGAAGATGGGGCTCTACACAGAGAAAGGAGAAAGGCTGAGTGTGCGAATGATGGCTAGAGTGGTCACGCGCGTATTTGTGCATGTGTAACAGTACAAACACATCAGTGTTTGTGCACCAGTCTGGTGAGCAAAGGGGCCCTACACACAAGGCTAATAGAAAATATCTTAGAAAACAATTCAAAGCCCTATTGCATAAGGACAAAGGGGTAAAGAAGGCCTCTAAATAGTGTGGGATTGGGCTCTTCTGGGGACGTTTGAAAGTTTCAAAACTGTGGAATGTACCCACTGACCTTAGAAGTAGAATCTGTAGGGTTGGTACCCAAAAATATGAGCTTTTAAAGTATTATTTTCATTAAAAGAAATGAAAACATGGAAGAAGCCAAAATGTTCTTTATTAAGTAGCTAAGTAAACATCCATCATGGATTATTGTTTTATAATGAAAAGAAACAACCTATTAGCCATGAAAAACTGTGGAGGAAGCTTAAGTATACACTAAAAAGTGAAAGAAGGCAGGCACACAAGCTGTAAACTGAATGCTGTGAACTATATGACATTCTGGAAATGATACAACAGAAAGAACAAAAAGAAAAAAGATAAGGGATTGCCATTGCAGAGGGAAGGCACAGGCAGAGTGCCAGGGATTTTTGTTAGTGCAGCAAATTATTGTGTATGGCATATATTTTAAACAGGTGACATAATGCATTTACCAAAACCACAAGGCAGGATCTGTCTCTGAGTCAGGTGGCTTGCCCATCACTGTGACAAACTCCCCAAGAAAGCAACCTCTACAAGGGAAGATTCGTTTGAGTTCAGAATTTGAACAGTTTGTTCTCTGCTTGAACCAGAGACAGGGGATCTCTGTGTTACAGGACAGTCAATGCTACACAGTAAGACCCTGCTTTGAAAAGCCAAAAAAACAAAAACAAAACAATGAAAACCAAGATTATCAAAGATAAAAAGAAATGTTGATGAAATAAGAAGGTAGATGAGTAGTGAATATTAAATAAATGCTGAAAAAAAGTTGAAGTTAAAATCAAAGTTGCACCAGGCTTTCTCTTGGGCCACAAGCAGCCCCAAATCATGACACTTTTGCTTAAAATTAGTTATGAATGCTTGGCCCTAACTTGTGCTTGTTTCTTGCTAACTCTTATAACTTAACCCGTTTCTCTTTGTCTATATTTTGCCTCGGGGATTTTTACCTTCCTTCCTTCCTTTCTTTCTTGCTGTATAGCCTACTTTCCTGCTCTCTCCACATCCACCTGGCTTTTGGCCCCAGGATGTGTCTCTCTTTTTCCCTTTTTCTCTTCATTATTCTTCTCTTCTTCTAAGCCCAGATTTCTCCTCCTACTTATTCTCTTGCTGGCCAGCCCTGCCAGTCCCTATCCTGCTGTGCTATTGGCCATTCTGCTTTTTATTAGGCCAATCAGGTGCCTTAGACAGCAACACATCTTTACATAATTATTAAACGAATGCGGCTGAAACAAATATAACACATCTTTATACAGTTTAAAGTAATACTCCTCAGAAGAAACAAATGCAACACATCTTTACACAGATAAAGTAATAATCCATGGCAGAAATAAATTTAGCACATCTTTGCCTAGTTAAAATAATATTCCACATCACAAAGTTCTGTAGACAGTGGAGAAAAAGAAAGATCTAAGAGATTAAAGATTGAGAATAAGAAATGTGCTGTAAAAAGAGAGAAAGAAGGATTAGAAATAGCTAAACAAGACAATGTTGAACTGAAGTTATGACACAAAAAGGAAATCATGAAAATGATGGATAAAAGCAATAGAAATTAGGCACATGGCTGGAACTTAACACTGTTTGGTTGGACATTTCTTTTCTAGCGGAGCCTGTCCTGCCACAAAGACTGCTGACCTTCAGCAGCCAGATCATCATGACTCTATTAATACTAAAAATAATGCATGGCCAACATGTAGGACAATGGATACTGCTTGGTTTTCTGAATAAAGGGACCTTGCAGCAGCCTGGCATCATTTGCAGCTGGGACACGGGGCACATGAGGGGGGCACCCAGGAAGCAATAGGCTTCCTTGTGTGTTCTAACCAGGGCAGGACACCCCCAGATGAAATCAGAGTAGGGAGCTTTTGAGCTTCCAACCTGACATGTAAGCCTGGCCCCAGTGTCACTCTCTGGTCTTCATCTGTGACTCCATGTGTCTCTTTGCAAAATGACTTTGCAGTTTGCTTGTCTCTGGAGGGAGGCCAGATTGGATGACTTTCTATCCGTGGTTACTCTCATCATTACAATCAGACGTCTGCAGTGTGGGGCATAGGAACGTGGAAGGCGGACAGATTTAATTCGATGGTTACATTTTTTCCTTCCCCAGAATATTTATTAAGCAGCAATGACATGCCTCGTACTTGGCCACAGGTGCCACTTGAAAACTTTCTGCAGAGTGCTTAATTGTTGTCAAATAATTACCGTAGAATCAGGGATGGAAATGTGTAAATCGGGAAGTATGTGCAGCAGCTGCATGGTGTTTAACCTCATACTAGAGCTACCGCTTAGTAGCTTAAGGGAACTTTCTGGCTAAGGCGAGAAACACAACTAATTGAAAACAGTTTAGATGTTGTGCCATGTGGTACAAATTAAAGGGGTTAATGGTGGTGGAGAAATTTTGTGTTCACTAATAATGAGGGCATAGATGAAGGACATTAGTGGAAAGAATGAATGAGGAATGTGTGTATGAATGAATGAATGAATGATGCATTCTGACTTAGAGGCAGTACATGTTGGACCGGGTGTGAGAGGGAGTGGACAATGTGAGGGAGACAGGGGAAGCCAAAATTCACAGGCTGTAGCTCTGCACAGGGCAGAATGACTAGGAGCCTAGCTCCTTTGCAAACCCGGGGCCCCTTGACAGTGTCTAGGACAGCTACCAGCAGTCTACAGGCCTCTTCCTCACTTGCTTTTAACCTCCCTGCATCAGCAAGAGCAAGGAGATAGCAGTGAGCACTTAAAGAGGCAGACCCCTAGGAAACGAGGAGGCTGCCGTTGTGAGAGGAGGTTGTGGGTGAAAGCCAGCAAGAGTTGGTACCAGGTAACTAAAATGAATGTTCTTTTTTTTTTTTTCTCTACTCACAGCGAAGACCCCAGGACAGCAAGGGCAAGAAAGACGAAGGGGAGGAGTCAGACACAGATGAGAAATGCACGATCTGTCTGTCTATGTTGGAGGATGGAGAAGACGTGAGGTAAGAGGTCACTGCTACAGTGTTTCATGATTGCACTAGTAAAGCTGAGGGCAAAATATTCTAGAGGTGTTGACCATGAACATGGGGGCGTGGAGACAGAGTGTGCTAGTGGCTCTGAGGGGTCTAAGCCAACGCCAAGGCCTTTATGGAAGAAGGGCTTTGAGAGAGTCTTCCAGCCATGGTTTTTCATCTCAGCCTTAGCCTCACGCCTGGGTCTGAGTTTATCCAGAAAACCAACTCTCCTCTTTTCCAGACGCCTACCTTGTATGCATCTCTTCCACCAACTGTGTGTGGACCAGTGGCTCGCCATGAGCAAGAAATGCCCCATCTGCCGAGTGGACATTGAGACACAACTGGGAGCCGACAGCTGAGGCAGGAAGCTAGCCAGTGGACGCCCAGTTTCCTTCACCAGGCCCCGCCCCCTTCGCCCCCCACGGCCATAGCCCTTGCAGCCAAACTTTGCCTTCTGAGCCATTTGACGTAGAGAAGAAGCCTGCAAGCACATTTGGTGGAAAGAGGAGTTGGTATCAGTGTCTGAGGGAGAGGAGGAGTGAGGGGGACCCACCCATCCAGAATGGTGACTGCCTCATCACCTTGCTGCGCAGGGGGAGGGAGCTGGCCGTGTCCAGAGCAGGGGCGGGAAGCGGGGGCCCAGCTGCTGAGAATTAGATGTGATCTGGAGGATACTAGCTGGTGACCGGCCCCTCAATCCTGACCGTTGAAGGATTGTGTATATACCTCTTGACCACGTAGAAACCATGTAGGGGTCTCTAGCTATTCTGTGGATGGCAGCCAGAGCATGTTAGCTTAAGAAAAATGTCGTGTGTGGTGCTCTAGTCATCTGTGGTGGACATGTCGCTATTACTGAACTTGCACCAAATATTTCTCATTGAGTTTCTTGTTTTGGTGCCTGACTGAACCAACCAACCAACGACAGCCCCAATCTTCCCGTCTTTATGAGCGAAAAGAAAAAAAAAAGGAATCAAAGGTTAAAAAAGAAAAAGAAAAAAGCCAAATCCTGTTTACGGTGAAAAAGGATGAAAATTTTTCACCCAGGTTGGGAGGCGGGAGGGGGGGGGTTCTCATTTGTTGTTTTTTTTTTGTTTTGTTTTTTTCCTTGGGCTTTGTTTTTCTCATGTTTACAGTGCACGGAGTGTGGGAGGGGCATCTGAGAAGTGGGTAGGGCTTAAAAGGAACAGATGGGGTCTCTCTGGGTTTCTGAGGCTTTTGGGAAAGGTGAGGTGGGCAGAACCCTCGCCAGTGAAGGGGGCCCATATAAAGGTGAGCTCCCGAGTCCTGGGGTCCATTTGCTTGGCCCCAGCTGTCTTCCTAGGTTCTACACTGAACCAGGGAAGACACGGCCTCCAGCCACAGGGGCCCTATGTTCCTGGGAGCCAGCAGCCCCCTGCACACTCCAGTTCCTAACTTTATCCTGAGCTCTCATCTTGCCATAAAGAGGCAATGTAGCCACTGCCTCCCTATGCAAACAATTAACCAGATGATGCAGATGAAATAGCATTTGCAGTGCACACTTGGCCTTGGCCAAAGTGCTCTCTGCTAGCACTCAGGGCTGAAGTCAAGTCCCTAAATT
Organism: Ondatra zibethicus; assembly: GCA_004026605.1. Taxonomy (NCBI): domain Eukaryota; kingdom Metazoa; phylum Chordata; class Mammalia; order Rodentia; family Cricetidae; genus Ondatra; species Ondatra zibethicus. The sequence continues at coordinate 21,716 of PVIU01016953.1, forward strand.
TGGGAGTAACTTGAGCATCCTCCAGGATCCTGTCTGATCAGCCCCTCAGAGATGGCCCTTGCTATGAGACCGCTTGACTGGGCTGGGAGGCCCGTGTCCCTAGCCTCTTGATCGTCTGATTCATCTGCAATCTTGGGAAAGTCCCTTTCCTTCTCTGTGCCTCAGTTCCAGTGGGGCGAGAGAACCTTGTGTCCCCATGCCCCCCACTCCTTCTATTTCACCCAGATCTGAGAATTAGCACTATCCAGCCCATTGTGTGCACTCTGCTCTCTCATGGGGGTCTCAGAGAGTTTAGTGATGGCGTGGACGGAGAGATGGGACGATCTAGTGTTATCATATGACAGTGTGCTCTATGTAATGCTCCATAATTTTTCAGAGCAATGAGAGGACAGAATATTGGAGGTGGGAAACATTCTGCTAAATTCTAACCCAAGTGTAGCTCTTAATCATGTGTAAAAAATGCCAGGGCACCTGGCATGCTATGACCTTCCTTTGCCTCTCGCCCTCCTCCTCATCCCTCATTCGCATTACTCTCAGAATCCAGCCCAACCTCGACCCCTAGCCCGTCTCAATGCTCTCGTATCAAGGAACTAGGGTGCTGGTCGGATAAAGGAAGAAACCCCATGAGGATGAATCAGGACCAAAATTGACAGGGGACCGTTGGACTTGAGAGAGATCCTTCTAGCACAACTGACACCATCATGAAGGAACGGCTGCCTGTCCACTATCCAGACGAAGGCTACACCCACGACCCATCTTCTGATGTCTCCTAAAATCTCTGTTGAGTGCCTACTGGGGCAAGAGTTGATGAAGATGATCGCTAAGGCAATGTCTTCGCCTGGTAGAATTATGAGAGGATCGGGGAACAGCGCACATCCAGCAGTGCTTATGGTGGACAGTGAGACAGTGAAGGGCATGGCCTTTTCCAACTTTGGTTTCATGAACAATGTCTCCAGTGCCAGGGCTGGATACCCACCAGGTGGGGAAAGAATGTCTGAGTCAGGGTGTCAGGGAGCTGCTGATCAAAAGCCACCAGAACTTGTGAATTCTCTCCTGCTCCTCCCTGTGGCTGTGCCAAAACCAAGATTTCATCAGAAGACGACTGTGGCTCAGAGATAACTGGCGTGGTCCTGGCAGGTCTTCGCTCCCTGAGGCCACTCACTCCCTATTCTTTGCTTTGAGGCTGTCCTGCAAGGCTGGCAGGGAAAGAGAATTGGCAGAGACCCCGGGGGGGGGGGGAGAACTGGAACTAGTGTCCCTGATTCTAGTCCCAGCTCTTCACGGGAAAACTGAGAGATGCTGGACCATCCACCCACACCCCTTGCTCTGCTGGGCCTCGGCTTCCTCAGCTGCTACACAAGGGAGATTGGATTGGATGCTCACTAAATTTCTCCCGATATTCTGTAAACACATTCTGTAATTCTAACATCAATACATCCTTCAAGTAGAGCTGTGTGCTGCCCATGCTGCTGAGAGGCCTTTTATGCCCCCACATATCTGCTTCAGAGGCTGAGGCACGCAGGCTGAGGGTGAGGGTAGAATGGTTTCTCCTTGCTCCCGTTTGTGCAGGCTCTTTGGATGCCCCAGGTTAACATTAGGACCTGGGCAGGGGAGGAGTTGTTCCTGCCGCCCCCTCCCCTTCCCACCTACCTGGGGTCCCTGTGTCCTGACTGTAGGGGCTGGAGTAGCACTTAGAACCCGCCCAGTCCGTTTAGGGACTGCTGATTGGTTGGAGGAAAGCCGGTGCCTCTGCTCCGGGTCCTCAGACTGGCCATTGAGCCAGAGCTGAGTGGAGATGAGGCAGGGTCAGGCCTCAGCATCTCACATCTACCATCTCCAGGAGAGACATATGTAGTTCTCCTGCTCAACTCAAGGGACACAGACCCTTTTCTGACTGAGACGCATGAGTGCCTTTGACAGCGGCCCCAGGTTCAAGTTGGGCCTCCTAACCGCAGCCATGGCTCAGCAGGTCCACCTAGGACACCAATCAACCCAACGCCACGAATCCAGCGGGGCACAGGCAGAGGGCAGCAGGGGCTACACGTTCCGTTCCTCCACCTGGCCAGGCCCCATGTCATTTTCGCCACCACCTGTGACAGGCCTCAAGTTCCCCTCTGCAATGGCCCCCAGCCTCCGTGCAAGCGTTCTTAACTCTTTACGCCTAACGAACAAGCACAGTTTTTTCAATGGTGAAGAAAAAGCACCAGACTATTTTTTTTCTTGAAGAAATCCCCCAAGCCGCCCTGCCTGCGGGACAAACATTCCCCACGTGGGGCTGTAGCAACGTCTGTCAGGTCCCCTTGTGTTTCATCTCCCGCGCGCGTGTAGAGCAAATGCTAGAGCGATTTCAGCTGATAGAAAAACAAAAAAAGAAAAAAAAAACCACAAAAAATAAAAAACATGGCACGTTGCTAGTTTACAGGGTTTTGTGAGTTTCAATGCCTTATATTTAACAATCATAATTTATGACTAACTTGTAGATATCGTGGGTTCTTATTTAATTATTTTTATAGTTGTTTTGCATTTTTAATTATAATTTATTTATTTAGAAAGGATACTAATGTTTTTTATTGCTCCTATTACCTCATTTTGGCGTCGTTTCTGGGAGTGGAATGCTTTGCATGCATTGGTACGATGACAACTGCAAAAACAAACAAAAACCCATTTAAAATAAAAGTCTGCGAACTTTATTTCGTCCAAACTATCAGGGTGTGTGATTGCAAGCTGTCCTACTGTGGTGCTGGCCTCTTTGGATACATTCCATACGAAATGCAAACCTTTGATTCTGTGTGCTGTGATCTAGTGAGACGCTCCAACATAGTGACTGTATTTAGCACATATATAAATATAATTTGCACTCGTCAGCAGGCTGGGGTAATCCTTTCACTTGGCACCCTGGGCCCCTCCCCCAGCCCTCTTTCCCACCTCAAGCCTGCTTCCCGTGTTCCCTCCCCCTTCCTACCTCCTCAAGCCCACTCATCCTCCCTCCCCTGAGGACTGTCTCCTGGCACAGGGGGTCATTGGTTTTCCTGGGCTCCCGCTCACTAAGGTTCCAGAATTGGGGTCCTTCAGTCACAGCAGGCATGGACATCTGAAAGACAAAAAGCTTGTTTTATTAAGGGGGAGGCCAGAAGGCTTTGGTTTTTACACCAGCTCCACAGCAGGCTCCCTGGGATTGAGAGCAAGTTCTGGGTCCCTGAGTCAGCTTTCTGTTCTTAGAGAGGGGGGCAAAATGGATGCCCCAATTTAGAAAGAATATGCCACAGTCCCAGGTGAGACCACAAGGATGGGTCTCATTCTCTTGGGAGGGACAGAAGATGAAAGGATGGAGGGAAGGCAAGGGGAGAAATGGAGACCAGAGGGAGCCAATTAAGAACTACTTTAGAGAGCTGGTCAAAGCAGCCACCGGCAGGGTCCTCTTAAATACTGCATCCTGCAGGTGGCAAGGAGGCCAACTAGGTAGCTACATCCTTGGGTATGAAACATGGACTTTCTCAGGGCTAGGTCATTCCCAGATTGAGCGGAGATCCATGTCCCATTGCCAGAGGGAGCCAGCTGGGAGGCTGGAGCTCCCAGACTAGGGTGTTTGGGATCTCCACCCACCAGTCTTGTCTGGAGCCTTCGTGGTTGCGCCATCCCTCTTTGGCCAGCACTGGGATACAGAATTGTGCCATGCCTTCTCCCCAGCACCTCTCCCTTGCCTGTGTTCCACAGAGGCTGCAGATATGAGGGTCCGCTGTGGAGTTAGAGGGTTCTGGCTCCAGCCTCACAAATCTGTGTAAAAGTTGATGGTGAGGAGGAGGCCTCGAGGAAGCGGCCCTGGATTAAGCCTGTGAGTGGGCGTGTACCCTGGCATGCTGACCCTCCCCTCTCCCTCTTCTCCTCACTCACCCCTCCCCCTTTCTTGGCTCTTGACATCACTGCCTTTGCCTGGTGGGTAGCTCCACCCTCCACAGGAGGCCCCGTGGGTTTGGATAGCTCTGGCATGGAGGAGGAAATAAAGACTTGGGGTTGCCACACCACCTACCTGTGTGGCTAGACCAGATGTGGCCCTTCGGCCCCACCCCTGTAATGGGGCTACTTGCTTGCTGCTGCCTTGCTTTTCTTCTGCTGATACCCCGGAGCCTTGCTTTCCTCGGAGATGGCCTGTGGAGTCACCCACCAGGCTGGTGGAGCACAATCACCACACACTGCCAGGCCTGGCAGACACTGCCCCCTTCAGGGCTCCGCATGGGCGTGCTATGCTGCTGTGTGGGGCCAGAGTAAGACAGGCCCTACGCTCTGGCTGGCTATGACCCACCCTTGAGCCTCCCCACTCTGGGATGCGGTCTTTCCCCCCTCAGCTGTGGAGAGGGCCACGCCAGGCTCTCCGAGGGGTCATTTGCTGCCCCTGATAGGTGAAAGGATTACCCCCAGTGTTGATTGTCCTTCTTTTGTAATCCTCCTGCTGTTCTCTTCTGTTGTGCTGTGCAACCTTTTGCTACATAGACTATTTTATAGCAGAAAGCTAGAAAAAATATTTATTATGACTATTAAAGCAATAGTGCATCAACGAGCAGGCGGAGACATTAGGAATTGTGTAAATGCTTAGATTCACTTTGGGTGGATTTTTTTGTACTTTATTTACAATGAATAAAAACGAACTGCATTGCTAACTACACCTCACGAGTGCAGAGTGTTTGTCTTGATGCCTGCCTAAGGCACGTGGAAAGGAAACATCAGAAGAACTTCAGCTGGCCACCGTGTTCCCCAAAGGCTCATGTGTTGCCTGGTCCCCAGCTAGGTGCTTCTGAGAAATGGGAATCTTTATGAGGTGGGGTTTGGTGGAAGGATGTTAGGTTACTGTGGCCGGGAACTGCAGTAGTGTCCTGGGAACTTATCCTCCTCTTCTCTACTTGTAAGCCACCATGCAGGGACTTCCTCAACCACTCTCTCCTGTCATGGCGTTCTGCCCCCCCAAACTGGGAACCCGAGTGTGCTTTCCTTCTAGTATGGTGATTACCCCAGGCATTTTGACACAGCAAAAGAAAGCTGGCCAACAGTTTCTTTTGTCTCTCAGTAGAGTCAGCCACCTGTTTTCCAAACTTTATAGATTTTTAAGGGGGAAGTTCCCGGTTTTGGTCAACTTTCAAACAGCCTGTTATATATTTGAACTAAATCTGTTTACTTGTTCTGCAGCAAAACAGAGCTTGATTTAAAGAGCTGGAGTAGGTTTCCAGCCCGTCAGTAGAGCCCAAACTCATGGACCGGGGACTTAGTTCTAATGTATTGTCTAGGAGGCCTGAAAACTAACTTTGTCTTATAAGCTACAAACAGACCATAGCAACCAATTAAAAAAAAAAAGCAATGGACATCTTTTAAAAGAGTGGTCTTTAGACTCATAGGAAAAATGCAGATAAATTGCGGAGAATGTCTGTATAGACCCCCCCCACACACACACATGTACACCTGACAACCTTGCTCTGCTTTTAACACTGTTCATTAGTGCAATACGTGAGCCAATATTGACACATTGTTATTAAAGCCCATAAGTTACATTATGTTAATGAACCACTTAAATTCTTATTTCATGTTCAACCAGAGGAACCAAGTTCTGTCTGTGGGTTTTTATGCATTTCTTTTCCTTTGGTCCTTGTCTCAGCAGCCAGCTGCCATGCCTGCTGTGAACATGGGACACAGGTAAAACACTGTCTCTCCCCGTGGTGTCAGCGCGGCTCATCAGCTAGGCCCGGCTCTCTAGTCCGGGTCTCTACAGACCGAGCTCCTTCTAACTCCTGTTTATGGTTTAGATGGAGCAGGGATAGGCAGGGTTGTGGGAACTGGTAGGGATCAGGACCAGCTTCCCTTCTGGACTTGGCGTCCACTCAACACCCATTCAGCCTCCCCAGTCTTTCCTCTTGCGCTCTCAGTGCACTGCCAGGAGGAAGGTGGTTTCTCAGGAAGCACAGGGGTGAACTCTCTCCAGGCTCCATGAGTTCTGGCCACTAGAGATCCTCAGGTTAAGGAGGAGCAGAGCCTGTCCTCGCTCCTGGGCGTCCTTGGTGCCTCCAGGACACACCGCTTGCAGCTTGCAACACACCCTGCCACCAGCTTCTGCTGCCCCAACTCTCCAGTTCCAGAAGCACCTTCCATTCTCAAGCCTTCTCTTACCAGGTACTTTCCTGTCTCAGACATGGCAGGTGCGCGTCTTTGCCCACACATGCAGGGCCCTGCCTTTGAACTGTGACTGAAGCTGCTTTTCCTACATTTCATCTGGTGGATGCTCTTGCTGTGCGCTCCCATGCATACCTGCTAGCTGTGTGACGTTGGGAAGGTTACTGAAGGTTGCTTCACTTTCCCCATCGATTGAAATTGGAATAATTAATAGCATCTGTTTCATTTGAAACTTTTAGCATGTTGAAAACAACCACATCACATAAGTATACAGGGAAAAATGACACGGATGACATACAAAGGTTGTGTATGTGTGTTACATATGTGAGTCTACTCTTACTATTGATGTCTATATTTTTGGAACAGCATAGCTTAGACAACCACAAACTAAGCTGGTCAGTTTGGTCATAGAATCATAGTCTAAAAATCAGAATGAATGCCCTTAGCTACATTTTGTTTGTTTGTTTGATTTGGTTTTTTGAGACAAGGTTTCTCTGTGTAGCCTTAGCTGTCTTGGAATTCACTTTGTAGACTAGACTGGCCTTGAAAAATCACAGAAATCTGTCCGTCTCTGCCTCCTGAGTGCTGGGATTAAAAATGAGCACCGCCATGCTTGGCTTGCTCGCCTACATTTTTTTCCATTCTTGGGAATGTTTTTTTTTTCTCTCCCTCTTTTAAAAAGTTTTCTTGTTTTCACATCCTAACCAAAGCTTCCCTTCCTTCCCCTCTTCCCAGCTCCTCACCCCTACCTCCCCTCCCCCACCCCATCCACTGTTTCTCTTCAGATTCAGGTGGGCATTTCATGATATCAGCCAGCCATGGGATATCAAGCTGCAGTGAGGCCAGGCACCCACTGCTCCACCAAGGTTGGATGAGGCAATCCAGTAAGAGGCAACAGAGTCAGAGGACAAGTCCTGTTCTCACTGTTAGGATTCTCACATGAAGACCAAGTTGCACAAATGTAACATATATACAGAGTGCTTAGGCTGGGCCCATGCAGGTTCCCTGGTTGTTGGTTCTGTCTCTGTGAGCACCTGTGCACCCAGGTTAGTTCATTCTGTGGGTTTTCTTCTGGTTCCGTTAACGCCACTGGGTCCTACAATCTTCCCCCTCTTCTGCAAGACGCCCTGAGTTCTGCATAATATTTGGATCTGTTTCCATCAGTCGCTGGGTGAAGCCTCTGGGTGATAGTTGGGCTAGGCACCGACCTATGAGTATAACAGAACATCTTTTGTGTGATCTAAACCAAGAGCCCAGACATGTTAGCAGGACTCTGGGCTCCAGTGGAGTGTTTACCTTAGATCTCCAGCATTTGTGTTACCCACCTTACAGCATCATTACCAAACCTTTAACATAACATTGGATTCATTATACACATAAAAATATTGTCACATTCACTAAATAAATGGTTATTGCCTTCATTTAAAGATAGACCTTAGTGCTTCAAAGCCTTAAAGCTTCAGCCACCTACTTTTCCTACTTTTTGCCATTCAGATACAAGCCGGGTGCAAGACTAACCAGATACAGGCCCTAAATTAGCACAGCTGTATCGTCCTGAAGTTCCAAAGGTTTTGTCAGTGTTTCAGAAACTGGAGGATAACAGAATACTTGGAAGACGTTACTAACCTTTATTTACCACTAACCTGAATTTGTTTCCCCTGAAACAGAAAAATATTTGGAACTATGAAAACCACACAATGCCCTTTTAAAAGATCAACTCATGGGTGACTACTAGTAATGGCATAGTTTTCACAGTTTTAACATGGACATTGCGATGGCCCACTAAGCATAGCGATCATCACCTAATATATTATGTAAAGAATGAATGCCAGAGAAAGGCCATCTAAACACTCCAACTGGGGAGCAAAGCCTGTGAATCTGAGGGGCAGCGTGAGAAGCCATCATGCGTCAGCTCTGAAGACAGATGAACGTCGTTACCTCTACTGCCGAATGCGGCAGGGTCAGAGACACCCCATGTGCCTGGCAACTGGTAAGGAAGAGTAGACTCTGTCATAGCCAGACCAGAGTCAAAGGAACGAAAGCACTAAGACTGGGGATGGGAGCCTGTGCCTTGGGCCATACAGCTTACGACAGATGTCCCAGCTTATACACTTGAGGCATGTTCTCATATGTCCAGGCTTCCCACTTTTCATGTATCTGAGAATGACTTTGAACTTCTGCTCCCTCTGCCTCCATCTCCTGAATGCTGAGGTTACAGGTGTGCATCACCACACAGCTTCTGTGTTGCTGGGGATCAAACCCAGAGCTTTTGGGAATGGTAGGGAAGTTCTCTATCGACTGAGCCACACCTTTAAGCTCCTGCCCTGCCAGTAACTGGTCAGCCTTCCCCCACCCCAATGTCTTTAGTTTTCAGATAGAAACAAAATGGCAGAAGCTGAAGGAAATTGGGGAGAATCTGTGAGATGTGTATTAAGAAAACCAGGGGCAACTCTCCAGTCCATTGCAGTTTAGGGCCTGGGTTAAAAACGTGAGGGGGTGGAGGAAGCAGGCTAAACAACAAGTTTTAAAATGGTAATGATAAGGTTATCCCAAGGACCTAGATTCAAAGTCGTTGCTTAAAAAAAGTATTTCTTCAGTTTTGTGTTCAAATCTGATGTAGATACCTATAGTATCTATTAAGAGACACACTGCATATAGCTTTAAGAAATCTCTTGTGCAGCATTTCAGTGCTTTGCAATGAGTCAAACAGAGTTCAAATAGGCAGGTTTGATAGGAAGATACAGAAGAAACTAAGGAAAGATTCATTACTGTGTATGCATCCTAAAAGCCATTACTGTTTCTAGATGACGTTGCCTTTGGAAGTCAGTGACAGACCTTGTCTGACATGGTTTCCTTGGAGATGATGATGGCATTTCCACGATGTTCACTGCTCACACACATTTGTTACAAGCACACAGATGGTTACAATGCTAGGAAGTCCTGTGTTGGCACTTACGAACACAGCCGTGAAGGGTTCACGTGGCTTCCATTCTCTTGTCTTCAGTGAATAGAGATAGATTCCCACAGCAATCCTGATACTTGAGAAGAAAGTCCAGTCGGGCTGTCATGGTCTTGGAAGGACACACACTGAAAGACTGCGTGTTTCAGCAAGTTGCCTGGCAGGGGGGGTACCGTTAGCATTTCCAGTCCATGATGGTCCATGCATTTCAAGTTTGTACATGTAACTAGGGGCATTTTGTGTTACCTGGTAACTAACCCACTGGAGGAATGCTGAATTTTCCAGTCTTTGAACCCTAAATTTATTTCTGATCCCTAGCACCAAGCTCAACAGGAAGGACTTCTATTCAGTCAGATGGCGGGACACTAGGAATTGGGCAACTGTAGGTGTTTCTGGAGAAATATCCATTGAAAGAGTAGAACCATAAGAATTTGAGTCCCAGGGCAGTGTCAGAGAGTGTTTGGGGGAGGTTCTTCATGATAAATGGGGCAAGTTTTCTGTAGGAGAATAGATGTATGGCTTCCCCACCCTCCCCTTCTATGGGTATCTTACACAGCTAGGAAACGGCACTTATATGAACTAGTTGGATACTTTAGATGGGCCAGAGCTGGGCTCTGCACGCGTTGCTGGATTCTTAGGATAAAGATGTTCATTGCACTCGGAGAATAAGCCCTTTCTGATTCCTCAGTACGGACCTCTGCTTCATGTCTGCTCTCAGGCATTCATCACACTGAAAGCTGCTTGCTTCCTGTCACCAGCATCTAAAACCATCATCTTTGGCTTTGAGCTTGATGTTTAGACATTAACAGAACTGATGGACCTTTGCCTTCAGTTTGTCCTGCTGAGCATGAATTCCCTCCTGATACTGGAAACCACTGCTGTGTGGTTCTACTGCCTTGAGTGGCGTCCAAGACCTGATGAAACTTTTCTCTGAAGCTGCCTCACTGTTCAGGAAGTTGTTGCTGCTAACCTCATCGTCAGTTAGCTGCTCTGCTGCCTGTCTCTGGCCAGCCGCTCTCATAGGGGGAGGGATGCTCATGCTTTTTGTGAGGTGAGCGGCTTTCTCTTCTGTCAGGCCTGCCCACACTTCATCCATCGCTCAGCTCAGGTGATGCATTCTGATGTCCATTGAATCTGAATGGAAGTCAGATAGAGGCTGCCATTGAGGTTTTCTTGGAGAGTCACCCTCTTCCTGATCCAGGGAGATCGAATTTCACCCACTTTAATTCTACCACAGAAATTTTATAGTGTGCTCTACTACAAAATCATCTTCCAAGAAACAAAACAACTTCCAACTTCTGGTAGAGTCTTCTGAGAAATTCTGAAGTTATCCCCCAAACAATCTCTCGTGTGTGTGTGTGTGTGTGTGTGTGTGTGTGTGTGTGTGTGTAATTTTAAAACATTGTGCAGGACACAGAGGTAAGAGTTGACTTTCCTTCAGAGATGTGGATGAAGGATTCTGAGGTTCAGTGTAGAGGATCAAGGGGATGTCTGAAAAGCATTTCATTGTGTAAAAATCTTACACAGATTTCTTGATATCAGTGGTATTTTAAGATGTTCTTAAAGGTAACCACAAGACAAAAGAGGCCATGCATGACAGGTTTGGAGCCTGAGACAGTTCTGGCCAGGGTGCAGGTGTCTTCCTCTTTAGTGTCCACAAGGAATAGTGCTGTCATGTGACTCATGTTCTGACAGTGCCGACTGCCTGTCACAGACAGAATATGTAACAAGAACATGGGGAAGAGATGGCTCTACCCCATATCTCTCTCTACTGTGGTTCCTTGATGGGCAGTTGCTACCCAGGTCTCTTTCAGTGATATCAGGTGAGTGGTCCTGTGCTCTGTGTTTTAATTTTCCAACAGGTCTTGTTTTATCTTTCTCGTTAGGAATCTCAAGGAAAGGCCAGACTTCATCTTGGAGAAAGTGTAGGATTTCTTTGTAAAGTTTTCTAGGAGAGTTTTCGGTGTCCTTGTATTTTTCAGTCCTGCTATTGTTTTCTGCCACTCAGTAGCTCTTCGCCTTTCTAGGTGCTGCCCATTGGACTGGTTCTATCTCCACCAGATAGAACCAGTTTTGAATGAAGACCCAGTTTCTATGGGTTGGCCACTAACCTTTCCTAGGGGTTCCTGGGCCCTCAACAAGTTTTATCACGTGAGTCCCTGCAGCCCTTCTGTCATGCTGAGGTCACAAGTGGAGAAGAAGGATGCCAAGCTCCTCTGGAATGAAAGCATGTGAAGAGACGGGCTGTGGCATGCTTTGTTATTACCAGGTCACTGAGTCCAGGCTTGGCTGTTGTACCTATTCCTGTCCTCTATCCTAAGAAAGAATTGAGCAGCACCTTTGAGAAGCCCCCAGAGAAAAGCCTGACTGAGTTTTACCCCATCTGCTTTGCTTTTCCACGACCCCCTTCCCTATTCTAAGCAGAAAGCAGGGCCATTGGGACAATGTCAGGCAAGCAAGGGCTCAGGACGCAAAAGTTAAAGAGGTGCCCAACCTCAGTACAAGGAAGTGTAAGTCTGGCCCACAAGAATGGGGACCCCCTTATATTTCCCACCCTGAACATATTGCTGATCTCGCCATAGTCCTGACCCCAACAAGGAGACTTTGTTCTATCTGCAGCCCCCATGGAACTTTGTACCCCAACAGTGTTTATCCTGAGACCAAGAAGAAGGAAAAACAGTCACTTTTGGGGGAAAAAAGCCCCCTTTTCACCCCATCTTTCCCTGCTGCTAACAGGGCCCCAGGGTCTTTGCTGGTCCTGCTCTGTGGTGGGCAGATGGGCTAGTATGTCATCTCTTCTCTGGCCATGCTCGTCCCTAGAGCTCGAAGTCAAGCAAACAAAAGGAAGATTGCTCCCCAGCTGCTCATTCCCACCCCAGCATCTCTGAGGAATGAGGGCTCACACAGGTAGCAAGCTCTTTTTTTTTTAAATTTTTAACAGGGATGGCTGGTTGAGCCCCATCTTTCCTTGAAAATTTAGGGACAAGTCTGCATTCAAGACTATTTAGAGAGAACTATAGTGATATTGCTTTCAAGTATTTCCTAAGAAAGTATTTCCAAATGAATATTCCCACGGGGTCTACTTTAATGAAAAGATAAAACCCTCTGCTATTAGTACAAGCTATTTGCACATAAATGGGCGCATGGCGTCTGGTAAACACTGACGCTCTAAGTGGGTTCAAACAAAGCCTTCCCGTCTGATTGTCTTATTTTCTCAGGTCGCGGGCTAAAGAGCTCTTTTCCTCCAAGATTTTGATGAAAGTAAACCCAGCTTGGTCCAGGTATGCACTTTCTCAGCTCTGGTGATGTGGGGTCCAGAACAGTATTGTAGGTACTCAAAGGTGGGTTGGTACCAGGCATCTAATGCTCCCCACACTGTGGAGGTCTCTGTATGGGACATGGAACGAGACTTGGGCAGCAGTAGACAAGTAGGGTGGGAGAGGGGCCCCATGGGACCCTCTGTAGTCCTGCTTGTCTCCTGGCAACAGAAAGATCTGGGTGGCATGGATGGTCTATTTATCCATCGGCAGAGTCAGGTACTGTCTAGCTTCCGGAGGTTCATATGGAGGGTGGACAGATGAGTCTCCAGTTTCTCATTAGCACTTAGACTTCTATTAGATTTGAGTTCCTGTTTAGAGGCTGGTGTTTTCTGTTTTATTAAACATTAGAGGTGTGTTTTTATTTATGCTTCTGTACCAATGACTTTAAGAGGAGAGTCTTTTTTTAATTTTTGTTGGTGTTTTATTTCTGACACAGAGTCTTACCATGCATAGGCCAGGTTGAGTTCCAACTAGTAATCCTCCTGCATTGGTCTCCTGAGTGCTGATGTTATAGGGAACACACAACCATACTTAGTGGTCTTGACTGAGAGTTAGCTAATGCCAATAATATATGAAGTAAAATTTTATATACATGCATATGTTAGTGTGTGTGTATGCGTGTGCACACATGTGTGTATGTGTATTTGTATGTATGTGTGTATTGCATGGGTCAGCATCACTCAAGTGAAATGCTGGAGGCCAGACATACTTCAGATTTTGTATTGTATCTGCATATACATGATGAGATATCTCAGGGATAAGACCCAAGTTTAAACACAAAATATCACTTACGTCTCATACGCACTTGACACACAGCCCAAAGGTAACTTTGTGCCATATTCTTAGTGCACCTGTGTTTTGACAGTGACCCTTCACAAAGTTGGCTGTGGAATTTCCCACCTGTGGTGTCCTATCAGCAATTCAAAAAGTTTCAGATTTTGGAATGTTTTGGATTTCAAATGTTCTAATTAGGGTGATGCTTAATCTGCATTTATTCATTGTTCATCTACAACCAAAACTTGGAAAGTAAAACTTGGAGATAACGCCATTCATGTGTGAAGATTAAAACTCGTTTGCTCTGAAAACTTTAGTCAGAGGATCACAAACTAAGAACCACGTCATCTACTGGCTTAGGAGACAATAGATGTCTCAAAGTATCCCAAGAGGAAAGTGAGTCAATGAGATGAAACTGACTGGGCAGAGAAAGCTAACACATTTTAGGGGACAAGGAGATGCAGTTGAGCACCTATAAGCAGACGAGCTGATTCAGTCTGATGACCAGTTAGACCCCTAGACCTTTTTCCCACACCACTCCCTCCTGGGCCCTCCTGAGCTCTTCTGTGCCCACACTTCTGATAAGGATTCAGCTGCTTTCTGATGAGCTCGATGGGTCACCCTGGACCAGGGACCAGCGCCTCAGGGATGGTGGGAATGAGAGCTGCACACCTTATTGGGTTTGTTGTTGTTGTTATTATTATTATTTTAAAGACAGCATCTCGCCATGTAGTCTGAAAGGCTCCAAACTCACAGAGGTCTATCCTTACCTCTGCCTCTGCCCCCCGAGTGCTAGGACTAAAAGCCTGGGTTACCACGCTTAGCTGCACACCTTCATTGAACATGAAAGTCGTGGTTCTATACCCTGAGACTCTGACGTCCACTCTTTCCCACTCCTGAGGAGCTTGTCCTATTTCCTGCATGGGTATAGGGAACAGTGATTGGGAGAAAAGATGAGAGCCCTAATGCCCCAGCAAGCCTAGAAGGCAACACAGTGCTGCTGTTCTTCAGTGGACTGCAGATGTGGCTTTGGGAACAGAGGGCGAGGCAATTCGGCAAGAGAAAAGGTAGCCAATGCACTTAGCTCCTGGATGCTGATTGCATGAATGAGAGACCTAGAGGAAAACCTAGCTTGTGAGCAAAACACAGCAACCACAATGGGCTGGAATGTTCCTTTTCCTGGTGTAGGTGTGATTAGAGGCATTTCCAGAAGGTTCTGTACTGTGAAGGCATTTGCAGAACTTTTTAGTGTAATTGCCAGAAGGATGGGTTGGGGTGGGAGGAGGATGCATTTCAGCTTCACCAGTTGCTATAAAGAATCAGCTTCCTGGGCAGGGAAGTCTTCTGCCAAAGATGCCACGCACGGGCAGGAGCCCAGAAATCTGGGAATAGACAGAAAAGACAAAGTCAAGGTGTGTGCTTACTGGCTGGAGGCTGGCTGGGAATATCAGAGAAGAGGAGGCATGGACAATCCTGAAATTGAAACTCATCTTTATAATTTGGCCCCTATTTCACCTAAATTACTCTGGAGGCTGAAGTCATCCTGGTAACTATAAGGAAGCCTGTCCCTTCATAGTTGTAGGGTGGCTTCCAGGTTGTTGCCTCTTTCTGAGGAGAGAAAGGCTTAGGTTTGACTCTTGTGCAGAGATCACAGTTGGGTAGAGTATGAAAACAATGAGGGAGCATGGAGTCACTAGCTCCTAGAGGGTGGGGTTGTTGCACTTCCTAGGTCCTCATATAAACATGCTAGGCTGCTTATTTAAAACATTGGGTTTCTTTTGCTTTGTGACTATCATGGCCCCCATCTGTCTTCCTTACTGCTGACAAGGCAGCAGTCTGGTGCTGTCAACATGGAAGCTAGTTAGTGCCGTCCTCTGCTCATAGGCTCCACTTGCATCCCATTGTGGCCCAAACATAAGCAGGGACGTGCCAGTGCTCAAGACTGGGACTCACCACTAATGACCTTGTTAAACACTGGGCTCCTTCAAGCTTATGCTGCCTTCGTCCCCGGCCACCTGAACATTCTTCCACTTTCAGAATTCACCCTTGATGTTCCCTTTGTCTGGGACTTTCCCTGTGGTGCAGACATGACTTGTTGCCTCTCCTGGAGGGACTGATTTACTCCAGGCCACCTTTCCATCACATAACTTAAGGTGACCCTACATCCCAATTACATGTTTTCTCTAATTTAATTTTCTTTATTATAAGATTTCGCCTGACATACAGTAAGTTTATTTATGCTTTAATTCATAGACTTGAAAGACCAGGAAGTCAGAGTTTCTATTGCTTACCACTCTTTCCCCAGCATTGCCTAGCAGGGTGGCTTGAATGAGAACGGCCTTCGTAGCTAGGAATACTCGGTTCCCAGTTGGTGGGGGGGTTAGATGTGGCCTTGTTAGGGGAAGTGTGTCACTGGGGTGAGCTTTGAGTTTTCAAATGCTTATACCATTCCCAGTTAGCTCTCTCTCTACTTTATGGTCATTATCCCAACACGTGAGCTCTCAGCCATTGTTCCATTGCCAGACCTGCCTGCCTGCTGCCACCACGCTCCCCATCCTGATGGCCATGGACTCACCCTCTGAAACTATAAGCCCAATAAACTCTTCTATAAGTTTTCAAGAAATGAATAGCTCAAGATTGAATCAGGATTTCTGGTATTCCTGAATACCAGCAATACACAGGAGTTCCCTGAGACAAAGGGCTTGACATAGACTTCCCCTGAATAATGTTTTCTTTCATACTCTCCTGAGGTAAGCTCATGGGAACTGTCAGCTAATATATAATATGTATATCCCAAGTACAATTTTCAATCTGGTATTAATGCACTTAGGAATTTCATTAATGGAGAGGTATGTTGCAAGAAGATCAAGCAATAGACCTTTGGAGAAATGACCCAGACTGGCTAGGAATGGTTCTTGGAGAATAGTTGAAGGATCAAGATCAAGAATGGTTTGTTCTTGAAAGAATTCTGGCTAGAAGTGATGAAACTGGGCACCCCGAAGACTTTCAGCCAACATGAGTCTCAGCAGAAAAGGTATTGTAAGCTCTGACAATAATTCAGCTGTTCATATATATCTACCTATATCTATATCTATATATCCCCTCAACAGCAAATCCAATCACCTATCCATCCACTCATAGTCTACCCATCCACCAACCTACCCAAACCATTTACTTCTCCATCTACCTACTCACTATCCCATCCACCCATCCATCCATCCATCCATCCACCATCTATCCATCCACTCATAATCTATCCATTCACCAACATACCCAAAACATTTATCCCTCTATCCACCCATTCACTATCCCTCCCATCCATCTGGCTATCCATTCATTTATTCATCCATGATCCACCCATCCTCCATCTACCACCCACTTAGTTACATAAGCAGACATTTATTCACCCACTTGTCCTGCCTTCCTTCTGTATACTATTCTTCCAGTACCACATGGGTTTAGTACACACACTGTGCCCTGGGCCTTGTTATAATTCTAGGGATATGAAGATGAATTAGACCTGTTCCTTCTTGAAGGCTCATGGTCCAGTTAGAGAGGCATCCACCCAAACATACCATTCATAGATGTGGGCACAACATGAGGCCTCTAAGATTTATACTGAGAGAGAGAGATAATGGAAAGATTTTCTGGCAGTGAATAAAGACCTTGGGCTGAGACAAAGGGCATAAAACACAGGGCCTGGTGAGATGGAGGGGTGGATGGGTAGCAAGGACACTTATAGCAGAGAGGAGAGCCTAGAGGAGGCACAGGAGGACAGAGAGATGTGAGCAGCACTCTGGGCTTGGAGCTGAAGTGACTTTCCCAAGCTAGACATGGTCCAGGTCTTAGGAACCTAGAGAATGGGTGGGTGGGAGAGGTGGGAGGGGCCCTGTGCGCAAATGTACACCCAAAGGAGCAGAAGTATCAACAGTTTAATTGGGAGTTTTCAGGAATGGTTTCTTCAGACTCTGACAAGCCCCCTAAGGAACACAAAGCAAGCAGCAGAGGAGGTAGATGATGGCAAGGAACTTGACTATGTGTGAGTGCACGGTGGAGCCAGGTTTGCCTTATCCCAAGAGCAGGAAGCCAACAGTTATGCAACACATCATTAAGAGAGTGGAAGCACAGGACGCTTCCTGCCCTAGAGACAGGAGATGCCACGCTCCACAGGGAGACCACCACAGAGCACTTGCCAGAGGGATGTGGCAGAGAAGGGTGTGGACTCTGAGCTGAGGATCCTCTCCACATTGTGATGGAGGGGTGTGAGGGGTCTGAGAGGAGCAGAAGAGGGGGGCAGACAGAGAGACAGAGAGATAGACAGATGGGGGTGGTGGGGACGATCAAGGTGTCAGGAGCTGAGAGCACCCATCCTCTTGGCTAAGTGGTGGAAAGAATATCCGCTTTTCACAAGCCCATAGTCCCTTCTTACACTTCCTCCTGCGGTTTGCCTACATTTGCCTCTGGCTTTGTTGGGACTGGGGAAAACATACATTTCTCAGCACGCAGATGCTCAGATGAGTTCTCGGTGGGGCGTGGTTGGTAATAATTTAATTAGCCCAGCTTTT
This sequence comes from Ondatra zibethicus, assembly GCA_004026605.1. NCBI lineage: Eukaryota > Metazoa > Chordata > Mammalia > Rodentia > Cricetidae > Ondatra > Ondatra zibethicus. Next base: position 39,487 of record PVIU01016953.1, read on the forward strand.
TTTGGGAAAAAGTGTTAATTAGTTTTTGCTTAAAATAAACATCTTGATAACCTCTTCTTCTCCACTTGTCTCCCCTGAGTGAAGCCCCGATTTTCCATCCACACCCTGCAGCAAGCCCCAGCCTGGGCACCACTGCTATTAAAAGGAAAGGAAATTTTAACAAAAAAAATAGTTTGGATAGTCATGGATTATGTCATGTGACGAATATAATTCCTGTGTCTCTGAGAAATGGAAAGGTGGAGGATCCCACAGTCACTTGCAAGGAGCAGCCTCTGATGAGTACTGGACCTCAGGTCTGCAGCCATAGCCCTGCCTCTGGCTGAAGAACTCAGGGTGGAGGTTAAAAGATGGGGCCAGAGCATCTCAGACAGACGGGAAGAGATCTCGCCAGGTGAGGCCATCCCCGCGAGACTTGTCTAGCCACCTGCCACAGGAGAAGATGGTGGCCACTCCAGTGCTAGTGTTGGTGACCTCCACCTTCTCCACCAGCCAGCCTGAGTAGTAGCCACTGGCGTCATGCTCCAGCCGGACCTGGCGCAGCTCTCCCAACTCTAGCGTCTCCAGGAAGAAGCGGTCAGTGCTGCCCCGCTCGAAGAGGTTGCGCATTTTCTGTTTCAGTTCCCGCTTGCCCGTGTCCCCATTAGCTCCAAAGATGGTCACAAAGACGTTGGCGTCTGTGCCCGCCCCTGGTTCATAGCCCGTCGTCACGATGATCTCGTACTTGACTGGCACCAGGCTCTGGATCTTACTGGCGAAGCTCTCTGTCGTCTTAGTAACCTCGAATACCTTGAAGTACTTCCTCTTCCTCTTGAGGGGGATGAGGCAGTCACAGTTAAAGAAGTACCTGGCAGAGCATTAAAGAACACAAAGAAGTCAGTTCAGGAGATGCCCCAGAGGGTCTCTTCATCTCCCATAGCCTCCAACCATCATTCCAACCAAGATACCGAGTGAGGTTGGATGCCAGTTGCTCCTCGTTTCTTCTAATTCTGTCCTCGTTCTTCATATTCCCATGAAATCCATAACCCAAATCTGTTGGTCCTGTCTTTCAAATGGACCTAGAACGAGCTCGTCTGTTCCCCTACCCCATCTCCTAGTACCTCCCTGTTGACTCTGCTCTGGTCCAAATCACCATCCTTTTCAAGACGAATGTCTAGGACCTGCTAACTGGGCTTTGTGCTTCTTGCTCCCTAGCTCTGGAATAAACAATTGCTTCTGGTTCTGTCCAGTCCAAATTGGTGTAGCAGGCTGTCTTCTAGCTCCCTCTGAACCCTCAGCAGCTGTGACTTCCCACCCACAGGAGACCGGCACAAGATGGAACCCATTATCATTTCTTCATGGAGTGGAAGAGGACACATGAGGTCCCACCTCTTCCTGAGCATTTACAGACAACGGTTAACCATTGCTTGTGTGTGTGTGTGTGGGGGGGGAGCTAATAAGGTCCTGTCTCTCCTTGAGAATTTATAGGTAGTTAATGGTTCGGATGGGAGGTCTCATGAAGTCCTGCCCCTCTCTGGGAACAGTTAGGTTGTCAATTCCTGGGGGAGAAAGTTTTTCTCCAGTTGTTTAGCTGCTTATCACTTTCCTATGCTCTTTTAATTAATCCCCATTAAACTCACCGGTTCACCAGTCTAGACATGGATGGAAAAGCCTTTCTTTGTCCTGCCGTTGGTTTCCTATCTGGAGTGAATAGCTGTTTGCTCATCTCCCCAGGATACGTTCCCACAACACTAATAATTTAGCAGACTTTGAAATAAGCAATCCCAGTGCTTGCTAATGACTTCAGGAAGGCAACAATGGAAAAGTGTGTTCAGAGGTGAAGACACCAGGGATATTTGGAGAGCAGCCATCCTAAGAGGCACTCTACAGGAGCAGTGGCAAGTAGCCAGCTTTATGAGATCCCTTCTGGGGGCACTGCTCAGTTCACACTGCGAACCCAGAGCAAGTGTCCAGGACTAGACTGCAACGTTGTTGGCAGAAAACCTCTAGATCAAATAAAGGAAGAAAGTGTGATTCGAAATTGCAGTGTTCAGCAAAGGGGCAATTTAGTCTGATCCTTAGTCCCCACCGGACACATGGAAACAGGACCAGCACTTGCCCTTCACCCTGTGGTAGCCTGCACAGAGGCAGGACTTGTATCTGCTCTACCTCCCAGTATCCGCCCCTCCCTCCATCCCGTGAGAACACACACAAGACAGACCCAGCACCTGTGCCAAGCATCTGCCCAAGTGAGAGCGCACAGAGGCAGAGGCAGCATCATGCTCTAGGCGTCCTTCCAGAACACACAGGTGGATCCTATGCCTGTGATCCACCCCTGAAATGACTGGCTCCAATTCCCTTCCTCTATGAAAACTCTAGAGAGTCCTCACATAGGCAATCAGCACCCAGGTCCTGTAAGGAACAGACTGCACAGGTTGGTGTGGCGTGGGATTGGGAGTCTCCTTGCCCCCGTTTCTGATGTGTTGAGATTGTTTTAGGCTGCTAATTGCATCTCTCTCTCTCTCTCTCTCTCTGTGTGTGTGTGTATGTGTGTTCATCTAAGGTCAACCTTGGATGGAATTCTTCAGGTGCTAACTACCTGAGTATCTGTGTAGAGTCTCTTTCTGAGTTAGGGTCTCTCACTGATTAGACTAGGTTGGTGGGTCACTGGACCTCAGAGACTTGGCTGTCTCTGCTTTCCCAGCCCTGATTGTATTCTTTACTACATTCTCTTTTGATTCTATATTCACTTGGAGCTGCCTTATCTTCTCCCTTTATCCATTTTGCTCTATTTATCTCCCCCTGTGTTTTCTCTGTTGCTCTAACACTAATTTCTAACATTATTCTGTGTCTTTACTTCCTTCCCTACCTAAAGCGACTAATATCTTAGGACATGACATTCTATCTGTGCTTCTTACTCCCCCCAAATTATTTATGTTGAAGGGTGATTGCTTTTATCTGACTTCTACTGTATTCTCATATGTCTATATATTGCTTATGGTCACTATGAAGACAGGATTCTACTGTATTCTCACAGGTCTATATATTGCTTATGGTCACTATGAAGACAGGATTCTATTGTATTCTCATGTCTACATATTGCTTATGGTCACTATGAAGACAGGATTCTACTGTATTCTCACAGGTCTATATATTGCATATGGTCACTATGAAGACAGGATTCTACTGTATTCTCATATGTCTATATATTGCTTATGGTCACTATGAAGACAGGATTCTACTGTATTCTCATAGGTCTATATATTGCTTATGGTCACTATGAAGACAGGATTCTACTGTATTCTCATAGGTCTATATATTGCTTATGGTCACTATGAAGACAGGATTCTACTGTATTCTCATAGGCCTATATACTGCGTATGGTCACTATGAAGACAGGATTCTACTGTATTCTCATGTCTATATATTGCTTATGGTCACTATGAAGACAGGATTCTACTGTATTCTCACAGGTCTATATATTGCTTATGGTCACTATGAAGACAGGATTCTACTGTATTCAGGTCTATATATTGCGTATGGTCACTATGAAGACAGGATTCTACTGTATTCAGGTCTATATATTGCTTATGGTCACTATGAAGACAGGATTCTACTGTATTCTCACAGGTCTATATATTGCATATGGTCACTATGAAGACAGGATTCTACTGTATTCTCACAGGTCTATATATTGCTTATGGTCACTATGAAGACAGGATTCTACTGTATTCTCATAGGTCTATATATTGCGTATGGTCACTATGAAGACAGGATTCTACTCTTTGAGCAAAGCTGGAGAGCTTTAGCCACACAGCCAGGTCGGTGACGATGAGTGACATCTTAACCCTTCCACAACCTGAACATTCCAAATAGACTGAA
>PVIU01016954.1:0-43033 GCA_004026605.1 Ondatra zibethicus
ATGGTGGAAGAAGAATATTGACTTCCACAAGTTGTCCTCTGACCTCTATGGCTGTACCCACATACCTCCCCGCCCCAATAAATAAGCAGATAAATGTACATTTTTAAGTTGTAAGTTGATACTTGTCGTGGTATGAGTGAGATGCCACCCATTAGACCCAGATGGTTAAATACTTGGCCCCAATTGGTGGCACTGTTTGAGTAAATTTACAGCAAGTACATCCTTGATAGAAGTAAGCCACTGGTGGTGGACTATGATGTGTCAAAAGCCATCCCCAGCTATTTTTCTCTGCTTTGTGATTGTGATTCAAGAAGTGAGCTCTCAGCTGTTCCCAATACCATGTCTGCTGCTCTAATTCCCTGCCACAATGAAATCTTATCCCTCGTTAAAGAATCCTTCAATACTTCTATAATTTTAATAATTTTATGTTGCAAGAAGGTCGGAAGGAAGGAAGAGCAGGCACAGTGACTCAAATAAACCCTTCTTTCTACAACTCACCTTGATCTTGTTTTATCTTAGCAATAGAAAAGTAACTAATATAACATAATACCCTTTACATAAGACTCACAAATATCAGAAACTTAAGTACACAAGACTTCAACACAGAAAACTGCAATACAGAACAAATGAAGTAGATTAAAGGCCATCACTTGTTCCTTGTTTAGGAGATCTAGTACTTCCATGTGTCACATTTCCTCAAATGGATTTATAAATTCAATGCAATGCAATGTCAATCCAAATTTGAGCAGATTTTAAACACTACCCCCAAGAAGGGGACAAGCAGATTCTAAAATAAACATGAAAATATGAAGGACCAAGGATAGTCCAGAAATCCCGACAAAGGAAGGCCAGGCTAATATTATGCTATGACATATCAAGGTGTGTTATAAAACCATGGCACTTGGGGCCAGCAAGCCTAATGAGTTGAGTTCAGTCCCCAGGACACAGAAGGTGGAAGCAGAGAACCAATTCCCTAAAGTTGTCCTCTGACCTTCATATGCATGCCATGCTACACACACCCCACCACCCCACACTCAATAAATGAATAAACACATTTTTAAAATTTAACTAGTACAATCTTGGGAAGAAAGCATTTATTCACCTTCTAGCTTACAGACCATTATGAAGGGATGTCAGAGCAGGAATCTGGAGGCAGAAACCTGGAGGCAGGAACTGAATCAGAGACCGTGGAGGAACACTGCTTACTGGTTTGTTCCCCATGGCTTGCTGAACCTGATATATATATATATATATTGAGATATGGTTTCTCTGTGTAACAGCTCCCGCTGTCCTGGAACTCACTCTGTAAACCAGGCTGGCCTAGAACTCACAGAGATCCACTCGCCTTAGCGTCACAAGTGCTAGGATTAAAGGCGTGTGCCACCAGCAGCCTGCTTTCTTACACTACCACATATCATCTGCCCACGAGTAGCACCATCGTCTGGACACTCTCACAACACTCATGAATCAGGAAAATGGCCCACAGACTTGCCAAGAGGTCAGTCTGAGAGAGGCATTTTCTCACTTAAGGCTCCCTCTTCCCAGATGACCCTAGCTTGAGACATTGACAAAAAACTTAACAGCACATTGGGTAAAGGTGTTTGCCATGCAGGCTTGACAATTAAGAGTTTGATCCTCGAAACCCATGCTAAGAGAGAGAGCAGACTCCATAACATTGTCATATGACCTCTACACATTAACTGTGGCACACATATGTGCATATACATACATCATATATACACGCATATCATACATATACACACATATGTACACATCATACACACATATACATATATCACACACATACACATACACAGGATAATGCATGGAACAGTGTTCTGAAACATGTTGGTTGAAGAGCTCCTGGGCAAAGGCTGAAAATAAAATCTGGAGCACTGGCTAGCCTGGATATTCATTCATTAAAAAGTGATTCCTGGGCTGGAGAGATGGCTCAGTGGTTAAGAGCACTGACTGCTCTTCCAGAGGTCCTGAGTTCAATTCCCAGCAACCACATGGTGGCCCACAATCATCTGTAATGAGATCTGGTGCTCTCTTCTGGCCTACAGGCAGGATACTGTATAAATAAATAAATCTTTTTTTTTTTTTTTTTTTTAAAGTGATTCCTACGCCAGGGCAGTGGTGGCGCACACCTTTAATCCCAGCACTAGGGAGGCAGATGCTGGTCTAGTGAACAAGTTCCAGGACAGCCAAGGGCTACACAGAGAAATCCTGTCTGAAACAAACCAATCAACAGCAACAAAATGATTTCTGACTCTATAACATTATATGGCAGGGAAATTTTTATGCTTTGGTGGAAAACTGCATTATCTGCAGTACACTCTGGGGCATCTGGTTGATTCAGTAGCAGCTACTTTACAGCACAGTCAGTAACAGACAACTACTAACAACGCAACATTCATGAAAACCAATTATCTAGCTGAGACACTGTCCCTGCTCCGCCATGGAAAACCCAGTTTTGCTGCCATGTGCCATTCATTGCAATATCCCTGGCCTATACATACATGTGTGTTTTCAAGGACTCGCCTCTGAACAGGCTGTAACATCGTACCAGTTTCTCTTATTAATAACTTAAAACCCGGTGGTGGTGGCACACACCTTTAATCATAGCACTTGGGGTGGAGGAGGCAGAGGCAGAGGCAGGCTGATCTCTGAGTTCGAGGCCAGCCTGGACTCCAGAGCGAGTTCCAGGACAGCCAAGGCTACACAGAGAAAAAACAAGACAAAATAAAAAACTGAAGTAGATTTTTAACGAACATTTTTATATGTTTGAAAGTCATGATTTCATTTTTATCTTCTTTAATTTATTTTTTAATTAGCTCATAGTAGCAGGCTTTCTGACAGCATTTTTATGCATAGTGAGTTTGAGCTGATCTTCCCTACACTGTCTCCTCCCACCATCTCTTTATCCTCCATCCTAGCATCCACCCTTCTTCCTGAGCATGCTTCTTCCTTGTTCAGATCATGTGTGTTCTGTTACCCTCCTTACCCCTCTCCCTTAGAGCCCCTCCCCCACCTCAGCATGCTTCTTCCTTGTTCAGATCATGTGTGTTCTATTACCCTCTTTACCCCTCTCCCTTAGAGCCCCCCCCACCTCCATGAGTCCCTTTCTAGTTCTCTGATCTACACACACACTCACCTCCCATAAATACACAAACATTAAAATTAGAGGCTAGAGCCAAGCAGTGGTGACGCGTGCCCCTTAATCTCAGCACTCAAGAGGCAGAGGCGGGTGGATCTCTGTGAGTTCAAGGCCAATCTGCTCTACACAGTGAGTTCCAGGACAACCAGGGCTATATAGCAAGACCTTGCATTGAAAAATCAATAACGACAACAATAATTAATAAATATAATAATAATAGTAAAATACAAGTAGGAGCTAGGGTCTTTGCTTTCTTAGGGAGTTGGAGGTTGTAGTCAAAGCCTAGAACATGATCATGCACTCTGCTAGTGAGGCTTACTCCTGGCCTTGTGACTTCATTCTTAAGAATTAACTATTTCTGGGGAAAGGGGTTTCAAGACAGGGAAGGTTTCACTGTGTAGCCCTGGCTGTCCTGGAACTCACCCTGTAGACAAGGTTGGCCTTGAACTCACAGAGATATGCCTGCCTCTGCCTCCCAAATTAATTTTTTTCAGTTTTGCACAAACCAAACCAAATTAATTTTTAAAAAATATTTATTTATTTATTATATATACAATATTCTGTCTGTGTGTATGTCTACAGGCCAGAAGAGGGCACCAGACCTCATTACAGATAGTTGTGAGCCACCATGTGGTTGCCGGGAATTGAACTCAGGACCTTTGGAAGAGCAGGCAATGCTCTTAACCACTGAGCCATCTCTCCAGCCCCACCAAATTGATTTTTAACAATACACATACACACACAAAGTAATTCTAGGGCTGAACTGTAGCTCAGGTTGTAGAGTGTTTGCATAGCATGCAGAAAGCCCTGATTCAGTCCCTGGAATCACATAAATCAGACTTGGTGGCACATACCCATGACCCAGCAGGAAGTTCTGAAATTCAAGGTCATCCTCAGCTGATAGACAGTTTAAGGCCAGGACCAGTGAGATGCCTCAGCATTTAGTTACACTTGCATTTAGTTACACTTAGGAGTTTCTTTTCTGCAACAGTGCCAGAGTGTAAACGGGAGCTTCGGAGCATCAGAAGATAATGTGTATATATAATATTGCCTTGTCTTACTTTTCTTTTAAGTTGGATCTCCTTCTATTGCCCAGGTTGGCCTTGAATTAATATGTAGCACAGGTTGCCTCAAATTTATGCTCCTCCTACCTTGGCCTCCTGTCACCATAAATAGAAAAATATTCTAAAGAAAACAGGAGAAGAAAGGGTATACGAAAATATATGCACAAAAATATCACAAAGACCTTGCCCATGTGGCAGAAAAGGAAAGAAAAGAAAAAAAGATTATTAGATATTTGGGAATTATAAATTGAAACCACTGATCAGCCCACAGAAAGATAATACTTCTTTAAAATATATCAATAGTAAAGATGGACACAATTGCGGGAAAATTGAGTCTTTCAAACATTGGTGGGAGTATGAATTGGTGTAGCCTCTTTGGAAAACTGTTTGGCAATAGCTCTTAGTGACAAACCTATACTTACCCCATGACCTAGCAATTCCATTCCTGGGTGTGGGTAAATGTCTGTGTGTATGCACCTAGCCATGGGAAGATGTATAATCATTTTATTCCTAAAAATCCTGTATTTGTTTCCTTTGGCTTCTATAAAAACATACTCCAATCTTAGTAACTTAAAAACAAAGAGATGTATTCTCTCCCTGGTGTTCAGGAGATGAGTGCTCTAGAGCCAGGCAGGGTATCAGCAGTGCTGAGCTCATTCTAGGAACTCTGGGTAAAATTTTACTCCGTGTCTCTTTCAGCCTCCAGTTTGCAGATACATATGTCAGTTTTCCATTACTGTAACAAAGGATCTAAGACAATTAACTTAAAAAGAGAACGGGCTCATGTTGGCTGATAGTTTTAGAGGTTTCCTTATTGGTTAGTCCATTGCTTTTGGACCACTAGTAAAGTAGCTCAACATGGTGGGAATGTGAGGCAAAGAAAACCCTCATCTCAAGATGAGATAGATGCAAAAGAGAGACGGTGGAAGAGGCTGGGGTTCTGGTAGTCTCTCCGGGATGTGCCCTCCTATGATCTCCCATTACCCCCATCTCTTAGAGGTAATACCACCTCACACTAGCTACTGGGCTGTAGACTAAGATGTTAACATATAGGCTTGGGAAGGGATGTTATATGACTAAGCCTTAGATAGAGCCCCCCTCCCCAAAAGATTCTGCCAAACCTAGCTTTGGTGAACCAATGAGCTGATTGGTGTTACCTATGGGAGCATGGCCAGGGGTCAATTAGAAGAGAATGAATGACTCAAAGGCAACTGGGTCACAAAAAGTTCACTCCACTCAGGACAGCTTCATCCCAGGAGTTCCCCAGAACTCCTCGTCCCCAGCCCAGCTACTGCTTTAATAACTTTGGCAACGGGCTTTGTGGATCTTGTAGCTTTCTGACCTTCTTGAGCCTCACAAATTGCTGAACCTTGCAGACTCTCATAAACCTCCCTCCAGGAGGGAATGCTTCAGTTTGAAGATAAAATACACAACAAGAGACCTTCCCGATCCAAACCTCAGCAATCTATTGCTTGAATCTCAGCCTTTTTCTCCTGGTTTCTCCTTTTCTGTCTGTGTAGTCCCCCTGCGCTTCACTCCCATGCTCCCCCCTCCACCCTGTGTGTTGGGGAAGGAAGAGTTTGCACGTAAAGTAGGCAAGCCTCTACTGTTACATTACAGTCCCTTCCTTGCTCTATACCCTTCTCCCTAGTATAAGGAGAAGTTCTTCTCCAGATATCTTGATTGTCCTAGAAGACTTTAGTGTCACTGACTTTAACTGACGAGAGCTTGCTGCCACCTGAAGTGGGGGGTGTTTGTGAGAAAGTCATTCCTGGAATAGTGTACATACCTGAATAGTCCTTCCTATGAGTCCACTTTGGGGAAATCCTACCCTTTTATGGATGAGGGTTATCCTCGGGTTAAAGGTTAACATACACCTACATGTACAGTGGCATCCAAGCAGAAGAGGAATCAACAAGAGGTAAGGCAATCCACACCTGACCCTTGGCCAGCTCTGCCATGTAGAGGACTATGCCCAGGGCTCCCAGCAGATGAAAAAATAAATGCTAGTGGCCGATGTAAGAAAGGCTGGAAAAGGAGCAAGCCAGTAAGGGGTGGCTTTTGAAGGGACAACTCAAGGGGTTTGGTCTGCAAAACTTCTGCCTTCCCTGTTATGCCACAAATGGCTCTAGAAAATTCAAATGGGGCTTACAGCTAGAAATAAAGAATATGTACTCCTCTACGGTCCAGTGTTCTACTCCTGATATATATCCCTCTTTACTTTTATACTAAGAATAAATAAATAAATAAATAAAGAATAAATAAATAAACACTGAATTAAAAAAGTGTTTGTACAGGGTAATGCTGTGGCAGTTGCAGAAATTTAATGGCTGAACGCGGGTTTAAAAATCATCTATATCTCTTCTACTTAGCTGTTTTCTACTCAAAAGAAACTGGAAGACCTAGCACACTGGAAATGGTGCTGCAGCGGTGAGATGCCTATTTCCAGTGTACTATAGAATAAAAACAGTGTTCAATCAAAGTGCCAAGAGATAGACTAGGAAATAGGAGATGCAGGGAAGTCTTTGTATGTAACTGGTGGAAGTGGGGACACATTAGTCTTATGGCCTTGGCATTATAGAGGGATCTAGAGCTTTCTCTGAGAGGTCTTGAGAGCACCTTCATGTAATCTATGACACAGCCTTGTTAAATAAAGGCAAAGCAACAAGTTACAAAAAAGACCTATGGGCCTTATCTCTATCTGCTTCTGCCAGTTTTTTTTCATGATATTTATTGAGCTCTACATTTTTCTATGCTCCCCTCCCTGCCACTGCCCTCCCTCCTTCAATCCTCCTCCAAGGTCCCTATGCTCCCAATTTACTCAGGAGATCTTGTCTTTTTATACTTTCTACTTCCCATGTAGATTAGATCTATGTAAGTCTCTCTTAGTGTCCTCATTGTTGTGTAGGTTCTCTGGGATTGTGGTTTGTAGGCTGGTTTTCTTTGCTTTATGTTTAAAAACCACCTATGAGTGAGTACATGTGATAATTGTCTTTCTGGGTCTGGGTTACCTCACTCAAAATAATGCTTTCTAATTCCATCCATTTTCCTGCAAAATTCAAGCTGTCATTATTTTTTTCTGCTGTGTAGTACTCCATTGTGTAAATGTACCACATTTTTTTATTCATTCTTCAATCGAGGGGCATTTAGGTTGTTTCCAGTTTCTGGCTATGACAAACAAAGCTGCTATGAACATGGTTGAGCATATGTCCTTGTGGCACGATTGAGCATCTTTTGGATATATACCTAAAAGTGGTATTACTGGGTCTTGAGGAAGGTTGTTTGCTAATTTTCTGAGAAATTGCCACACTGACATCCATAGGGGCTGTACCAGCTTGCATTCCCACCAGCAATGCAGAAGTGTTCCCTTTTCCCCACAGCCTCTCCAGCATAAGTTGTCATCAGTGTTTTTGATCTTGGCTATCCATACAGGTGTAAGATGGAATCTCAGAGTTGTTTCGATTTGCATTTCTCTGATGACTAAGGATGTTGAACATTTCCTTTAGTGTCTTTCAGCCATTTTAGATTCCTCTGTTGAGAGTTCTCTGTTTAGGTCTGTACTCCATTTTTTTTTAATTGGATTACGTGATCTTTTGGTGTCCAATTTCTTGAGTTCTTTGTATATTTTAGAGATCAGACCTCTGTCTAATGTGGGATTAGTGAAGATCTTTTCCCATTCTGTAGGCTGTCGTTTTGTCTTGTTGACCGTGTCCTTTGCTTTACAGAAGCTTTTCAATTTCAGGAGGTCCCATTTATTAATTGTTTCTCTCAGTGTCTGTGCTGCTGGGGTTCTATTTAGGAAGTGGTTCCCTGTGCCAATTTCTCTTCTATAAGGTTCAGTGTGGCTGGCTTTATATTGAGGTCTTTGATCCATCTGGATATGAGTTTTGTACATGGTGACAGATATGGGTCTGCCAGTTTTTTATTTCAATTTTTCGGGGGGTATTTCTTCTTCTTGGTAGTGCTGTGCAGTACTTCATGAATACCAGGCAAGGGCTCTACCACTAAGCCATGCAGGGCAATGGGAAGAGACCCTGCTGTGGGAGCCCCATACTTCCTCATCCCTCAGTGAGTCAGCCTGAGAGACTCTTGTTCCTTCCTTGTCATAGTTAGCTTTCGATTGCTGGTTGCTGTGATAAACACCACGTCTAAAGCAACTGGGGGAAGTATTTTCATTTTACAGCTTATAGACAATCACCAAAGGATGTCAGGACAGGACTTCAAGGCAGGTACTGAAGCAGAGGACATGGAGGAGTGCTGCTTACTGGCTTGCTCTCCATGGCTTAATCAGCCTGCTTTTTCAAACAACCCAGGCCTGCCTGCCCAGGGCTGGCACCATCTCTATGGGCTGGACTTCTCACGTCAATCATTAATCAAGAAAACGCTTCACAGACATGCCTACAGGCCAACCTGATGGAGGCATTTTCTCAATAGAGAGTCTCTCTTCCCAGATATATCTAGGTTTTTGTCAAGTTGACAAAAAAAAAAAAAAAACAAACAAAAAAACCCAAAAAATCCAACCAGCTCTGAGTGGTTGTGGCGAATACCTTCAATCCCAGAATTCAGGAGGCAGACGCAGGCAGGTCTCTGTGAGTTCGAGGCCAATCTGGTCTACAGAGTGAGAACCAGGACAGCCACGCAGCCAGGGCTACACAGTGAAATCCTGTCTCAAAAACCAAAACCAAAACCAAACCAAACCAAACAAACAAATAAAAAACCAAAACCAAAAAACCAACCCATACATTCCTGAAACAGAAGGCAGGCAGTCACAGCCAACCTAGTGGGCAGGTGCCAAGGCAGCTGGACACAAGAGGCTGGCCAGCTATTTACCAAGAGCTGGGTGAATGAATCACTCTGGGTGGAAGTCTGTCACCACCACACCCTGGAATCTTCGGCGAAGAATGAGAATGGGCAGCCATCATTACCAGACTCTTCCAGCCCCTCCCCTGCTGCCACATCAGCTACCTAAACTCCATAGACATTTTTTTTTTTTTTTTTTTTTACTTAAACCTTCTTGTGGCAGTGATTGGCAACTGGGAGGGTCAGTGACAGTGCCCCTTTGCTTGAATAGTTCCTTTCTCTTCCCCCAGCTTGGAGGAGGAAGCTGCGGGCTGGCCACTACAAATCTGCATTCCTGATCCGAGCCCATCTTGGTCCCTGCCCATAGAGAGGCCCCGGAGCCTTCCTGCTGCTGGCTGTGCTTTGTGCTTCTATTGCAGGAGGACAGCCGCTGCCCTGCCTGTCCAGTCTAACCTGCCAGGCACCTTGTCTGTGTGCTCAGAGTTGACTGAAACTCTTCCTCTTTCAGCTGGACCCAGGAGTAGGCGGGACAGAGTGGGAGGAAGAGCTGTTCTCTCTCCCTCTCCACCCCGGCCGGCCGTGGGAGGTATTTACAAACACTCCCGATAGTCCGGGAAGATAGCTGGCCTGCCTTTAGGATAACCAGCTGCCTAGGAGTGGCGCTGCGGGTGGTGGGCAGCCAGAGCCCCTAGTCTTTAGGCTTTGTCGTAGCCCTTGCCAGTTTGCCTGTGTATCCCTAGTCAGGTTACAGTGTTGTCAAAATGGGAGCAGATACATTATCGCTCAGTCACTGAGTCTTGGGGACAGTGTGCTGAGGTCCCAAGAATAAGAAGAAAATAACAACCCTGTAGGTCCGCAACTGACTAGGAAGCTTCCTTTTCCCTCTTTCTTGACGAATGTCTGGATTCCCTCCCTGCCCTGACTGAGCCTAGCCCTAGGCAGCTCTCTTGACCCCTGCTGGGAGTCCACTGTTAGGAAAAAGGGCCTTACCTGTGTGCTGGTGGTGAGGTGGTACTGCCCTCCCCCATCCTGCCAACCCTGTTTAGTCAGCCTCTGTGTGACAGAAACCCAAACACACAAGGTCATGAATGCTCAAGATTTCACAGTCGTAGCTCCACCTCACTCTCCTTATCCCTGTCTTGAGTGAAGAGATGCTGTCTCCTGCTCACCCTGAGAAACTGCCCAGCTCTGGTTTAATCCCTGTTCTCTCCTTTGTGGAAGTAAAAAAAAAAGAGTGTGGGAGCTGAGCAACATGGCCCATGTCTGTAATCTCCACCCTTAGAGGGTGAGACAGGACAAAGAGAAGTTTGAGGTCAGCCTGCTGTACATGCAGATACCTTGTTTTCCTTAAAAATAAATAGGGCCGGTGGTGGTGGTGCACACCTTTAATCCCAGCACTCAGGAGGCTGAGGCAGGCAGATCTTTGTGAGTTTGAGGCCAGACTGGTCTACAAGAGCTAGTTCCAGGACAGGCTCCAAAGCTACAGAGAAACCTTGTCTCAAAAAAAAAAAAAAACCATAAAAAAATAAGTAAATAAACCAATATATAGTAAAAATAAATGTTTAAAATTATTTTTGTTTTATGTGTATGGGTGTTTTGCCTGCATGTATACCACATGTGTACCACATGCATGTCAAGTCAAATCTCGGAGAAATCTTCGTGAAGCAGTGGGGAGTGTTTGGGTAGCGAGGACAATCAAGTCAAAAGACAATGGAAGCAGCTCAGGCCTGGAGGGAGAGAAACTGTCTGGGCTGCAGGCTTGTTTATCCAGAAGTCAAGGAAAACATAGGGGTGGGACCCAAAGAGGAATGCCTTCAGGTCTCTAAGTGAGAAATTAATGCAGCTGGTGGTGAAGCAAGGCTGCAGGGGTTCCAGATGTTAGGAATGCAATTGACAGGTCGATGGGGCGCAACCCAGAGGAGGGGGAGGGAAGCCTGGGGACCTTGGTGGACCTGGTATCCTGAGAATGTGGTAGAGCAAGAGGTGCAGTAAATTCTAGCACAGGAGGCAGGACACCAGGGTTCTAGTCCCAGCTTTAATGCAGGACACTTGGAAGTGTCACATTTTTTTCCCTGAACCTTTCCTTATTCCTAAGACCTAAAAGCCTTCAGAGCTACATTTCCAGTCTGAAGACTCGCCACAGGAGACTTCAGCCTTTGAAGGATGATGCCCTGAAACACACAGGAAGTCACCAATCTACTAGACACCGGGAACAAGAAGACGGTTGGGAGGTCAGAGATGGGAGCCCAGGGACAGACGCAAGAGGCTAAGTAGGAAGAAATGGGGAACCGAGGGGATTAGTTTGGCAAACCCATTTCCAGTTCCCCCTTCTTGCTCTTCCTAACCGAGTCTCACCTTATTTGGTGAGGGCAGGTAGCACAGGCCGGCCTATCACTTACCCTCCATTCCCCGGTCCCCTTCGCAGGCCCAAATAACATCCTTCTGTCCCTGGCGCCTGTCTTCCGCCAGAGCAGTACCCAGAGGACCAGGGCAAAAGGAGCAGTGCTTGCGGGCGTCTCACGTATCCTGACCACTTTCGGAACCCTCCCCACGTGTACAGAACTGTGCTGAAAACTTAAATGTATCACTTTCTTTACAGCAGTCCAAGCAATGACTGTCACCTTGTTTCACATGAGGAAACTGAAGCAAAGTTTTACGTGATTAACACAAGGTCACACACCTGCGGTTTGCCGGTGCACGCTTAGTAATTAAGCATGATTTCCTGGCCAGAGTTTCCGCTTAGCTCCCGTTGTGTCCTATGGACTCGGGCAGCTGAGGACCTCATCTAGCATCGCTACCTCTCAGATCCAAAAGCTTCAGAAAGCGCGAGCCCACGTGACCTTTAGGTCCCGCCCTGCTCTCGCCCCCCTCCGGCAGGTGGCGCGCGGGCGCGGGGGCGTGGCGGGGGCGTGGCCGGAAGCCTTAAAGCGGCCCGGGAGCCGGGTGGGCGGTCCAGATCGACGGCCGCGGCTACCTTGTGGCCTCCCAGCTGGGAGCGGCGTCGGCCACCATGTCCCTGGGGGCCTCAGCGGGCCGGGGTCTGGGGACCATGTGGTCCCCTACACACGTGCAGGTGACGGTGCTACAGGCGCGGGGCCTGCGGGCCAAGGGTCCCGGGGGCACGAGCGACGCGTACGCGGTGATCCAGGTGGGCAAGGAGAAGTACGCCACGTCGGTGTCGGAGCGCAGCCTGGGCGCGCCCGTGTGGCGCGAGGAGGCCACCTTCGAGCTGCCGCCACTGCTGTCCTCGGGGGCCGTGTCCGCCGCCGCCGCCACCCTGCAGCTCACCGTCCTGCACCGCGCGCTGCTCGGGCTCGATAAGTTCCTGGGTCGCGCCGAGGTGGACCTGCGGGAGTTGCACCAGGACCAGCGCCGCAGGAAGACGCAGTGAGTGGGCGTGGGGCATCGAGGGGCGGAAGGGCGCTGGGGCAGTGCTGCTCCTGGGGGGCGACCGTGGCAGCCACTGCGCGATGGCTTCGCCCGCAAGTCTCACATAACCCAGCTTCTCGTCCGGGTGTCACGTTCCAGTTCTCCCAGTATGGGGAGCTTTTGGAAGGCAGGAGAGGTTTTGAATCCTCTGGGCACCTCGAAATACACAGTACACAGTAAACCCTAGATGAATTTTTGATGAACTGAAACAATATGCGGGTAGGAGAATTCCTATTAGGTTGGGTAGTGTGCGCCTGATACGCGGCGTTAACTTAGGTGGAAGGCCCCTGGGTATTTTGTTAAGCTTGCTGTTTAGAGCTGAAATCCCTTGGGGCAAGGACCAGAGAAAACTAATTGGAACGAAAGCCCAAACACCGCAGAGCTGAATGATTGCTGGGCGATTGCCGGCGGACTGCTGGAGGAGGGGTGGGGAAAACAATGCGGGGAGGGGGGGAGCAAAACAAAACCTAAAAACCCACCAATCTGGTGATTGCTGATTCAGATTGCCACCTGGAATTGCCCCCCAGCATGAAGTCTAAAACAGTTTGGTGTTTTGCTCAGAGTGTGTGTGTGTGTGTCCTAATTAGTGGTAGGTGATGGTTCCAAGATCAGTAGAAGCAAGCTTTGTGGCCCTCTGGAGTTAGGTGAACTCCTCTGTCTGGTTCAAATTCCTGGTAGGTGGCTACTCACTAACCCACCTGTTGCTCCTCAGTTGAAAGTACTGAGAGGGAGGGCATCCTAATTCTGCCGGAAAAGCTGGGTAAACCCCAGTTCACTTTAAAGTCTTACGGATTTATTTGGTCTTGTTCACTGGTTTTTGGAAGGGGCAGCTTAGCCAGTGGAGTATTTGATTTCTTTCATCCCATGTACCAAAGAAAGCTTGGGATCGCCTAGCTGGTTACTTTGCTTGTTTATGAGACGCGCCTCTTCAGCCCCTGTACTTTAGCTATACAGTGTTTTAACTTTTCCTTGGGGTGGAGTAGGAGGAGCCAGAGCAGCTGCAGTTTCCAGGTGAGGGTGGTTCAGCTTCAGCGTGCGTGTGTCCAGTTGAAATACCTGATTCGTTTTTGTGGCCACAGATGAATAGGCATCGCTGAACTCAAAAAAGGAGAGCCTTGATGTGAGGCTGGATGGGGTATCCCAAAACAACCACTTACATGCCGTACCGTGCCTGTGGAGCAGAAGCAGAAGCCATCCTTATTTGCCATCTTGATTAAATAGCATTTGAGGGACTTGAGTCGTTGACTGTTGACTCTTCTTCATATTGCCCCTTTCCAAAATGAATGTCGGCGTCTCTGTTCGCTATCTTTCTTATATGACAGTTTCATCCCCTTGCAAGATAGATTGCAACTGCCTGCCAGAGATGGGATTTTCAGAGCCCTTGGCTCACATCTCCTTAGTCCTGACTCACAGTTGGGTTTGCTCAGGCTCTAAACACCCCAGCTTCCCTATTTACAAACCGAGCATGCTGCTACCCTTAATTGATGTTTGGAAAGAGTTGCAGCTTCCTGAGAGAATGAAGCCAGTGTAAAGGTTCAAAAGGTCCTGCACTGCTGTGTGAGGGACGAAAACCTCCCTAAGCTTTCCTTCATCTCTGTATCATTTTCCCTCATTTTCTCTAAGGTAATCCCCTAAGCCTACATGGTTGTTCCTGTTTCTGTCACATGAGCGGGTTACCACTTAGTCACAGTATTGACTAGCCGGGAAATTGTGCTTACTTTGTGGGTTTTTATAACTGCCATGGACTGTCTTTGCTTTTCAACAGGTAGGTGATACTGCAAAGTTTCCCTCTACCCCTTTCTGGGGCTTTCCTAGCTTCTGGTTAAGCCTATCTGATCCCTGGTATAATAACTCCAAGGTGCCCCAGGTAGCTGAGAGCTGAAAAATAAGATATAAGGTGTCAGTTTTAACAGAAAGAAGTAGTTATTAATGGTTTGATTCCACCTTATATGTAAAAAATCAGAAACAAAACAAAAAGCTAAAATCTTGGTCGGCTGTCTCTGTGTTGTGTGTGTGTGTATGTAGCGAAACAGTTACTGAACAAAGGGTAGGGTATTTTTTGTTTCAGACACAGAAATTTGAGGTTCATTATGTTAAGAGCCAATTTACTAATCGTTCTCTTGACCAACCCCTATACAGCAAATTTATTTGCAGACAAGAGAATATGCTTTTTATCATGATTCTGAATTTGCTGTCCTAAGTTTAGTGTGATGATACACACTTTTAAAGTAGCCTACTATATAGGGCAGCCTAATATATAGGCAGGATACATTTAGTAGCAGGGAATGTATGGCCTTCAGTTTAAGAATAGTAGAAAGGAATTGATTTTACTCTGATATGTGTTAAGGACCTGATATTTCAGTGGGATGTTGGTTAAATAGAAGCCAGTTAAGTCCCCTGACAACAGCAGACATGAATCTGAAGTATGATCAGGTAAACAACGTGTAAGACCCTCAGCCCAGCCCTGTAGTAGATTGGTTTAAGACAAAAACAGACAAACCTTTTTTTTTTTTTTTTTTTTTTGGTTTTTCGAGACTGGGCTTCTCTGTAGCTTTAGAGCCTGTCCTGGAACTAGCTCTTGTAGACCAGGCTGGCCTCGAACTCACAGAGATCCTCCTGCCTCTGCCCCCCAAGTACTGGGATTAAAGGTGTGTGCCACCACTGCCCGGCCAGACAAAGGGGCTAAAAGCAACAAAATTTGGGAAATAATCTCTTAGAGTAGGGCCATTATGCAAGTAAACGCCATGAGATTTAGGATTGCCTTAATCTTCAAGATGTTGAGAGAGGGAGGGGATGGTGGAGGGGCCATTTCCTGTATCAGTTGAGACTCTGATGCCAGCCTATGAAAGAAAGTGTTTGGATATTGTAGAGGCTAGATGGTTTGAAAAGTTATAAAAGATAGTGAGACGCTGAAATAGTTGCCCGTGGAAAAGTCTGGACTATTGGAAATGAGTTGAGGGGTGGTTTTTCAGAGGCACTAAAGTGTAGAGAAGTGGCTTAGCTCACCATCAAGGTCTTGAACTCACGAGGAAGCCATTGGAGGTGTGCTTTGGGCTTCTTGTGCACATTTAAATTGTTTTATAGCAGGGTGGAAATTTTAAGCAATATTGTTACGGGTTACTACCCACCCCTCCTTCTTTCTAGAATTTCCCTTAAAGATAACGTTGGGCCTTCCTGGAACCATTCGTCTCCTAGGCAGCAGGGGTGCCTCCTACACCAGTGGAGAAAACTGAGCTCCTAGCTCTCTATAGCTCTGATAAACACCCCTCCCTCATCTTGGCTATGGGCTGAAATGATCACAGGAGGGGAATACATCAAAGGTGTCACTAGGTGATGATGGCATTACTTGTGATTTCTTGTGTCAGACGTTCAGTGAGGATAGAGGAAGTTCTACCTGCTCCACCCCCCTTCTCATCTCTAAAGTATATCCGTTCTTTTAATAAATATTGATTTTTTCCCCCTGGCACTAGGAATTGAACACAGGGCCTGCTCCAAGCCACTGAACTCTATTCCCAACCATCCCACAAAATACTTCGTGTGTACGTGTGTTAGGCTTGTGTGCATGGCTCATGTGTGTGGGCGTGCTTGCGTATGTGCAAGGGTGTTTGTAGAGGCCAGAGACTGACATCAGGTGATCTCCTCAACACTGCTCTCCTACTTTATGTGTCAGGCAGGCAGAGTCTCTCACTTGAACACAGAGTGTCTAGCTAGCCAGCCTGTGCCCATCTCAGACTGCAGGTGGGCCACCACACCTACCTGAGATTTACGTGGATTCTGGGGATCAGAACTTCGATCCTCAGGGTTGTGAGATTAGTATTTTACCTATCTCCTTCCACCTATTTGAGACGGGGTGTCTGGATGAACCTGGATCTTACTGATTTGCTTGAGTTGGCTAGCCAATAAGCTAGGCTCTACCTCTCTTTGATCGCCCCAGTGCCGGGGTTGTAGACACTAGCTGCGTGTGCCTGCCTTTTACATTGTGCGGGGATCCAAACTTGGGCCCTTATGCTTGCCTGGCAGGCACTTTGCCACCTGAGCCCAAAGTACTTTTTAGGATCGTTGTGTCCAGATGCTGGGTATAAAGTGCCAGGGGGCGTGGTGCTTGCTTTCAGGAAGTTGAGAACCTTGTTGGGAAGTAGATTGCAAACAAAGGAACACAAGAAAGAAATAATGTATTGTGCTCAGTCATAGAGAGGGAAAGAACAAGCTACCAGGAACCAAAGACTGGCACTGGCCAGACGCCTGGCAGTTAAGAGAATTGGCTGCTCTTTCAGAGGACTTGGGTTCGATTCCCTGCACCCGAGTGGTTCCAGGATTGCCGACGCCCTCTTCTGGCCTCTAAGGACACTGCCTGCACACGTGTGAGCAAAACGAAACAACAAAAAGCACATAAAATCAAAATAAAAAAATATGTCTTAGAGAAAAGGTTTATTGCGGTGGTGGCGCACACCTTTAATCCCAGCACTCGGAAGGCAGAGGCAGATGGATCTCTGTGAGTTCGAGACCAGCCTGGTCTACAGAGCTAGTTCCAGGACAGGCTCCAAAGCCACAGAGAAACCCTGTTTCGAAAAAGAAAAAAAAAAAAAAAGAAAAACGATTTATTTAAAAAATGAACAGGGCTAGAGAGATGGTTCAGGAGTTAAGAGCATTGCCTCCCCTTTAGAGGACCTGGGTTCCATTCCCAGCACCCACTTGGCAGCTCACAGCTGTCTGTAGCTCCAGTTCCAGGGGATTTGATGCTCTCTGTCCTCCGAGGATACTGCATGGACATAGTGCTCTTACATGCACGCAGGCAAAACACCCATACGCATAACACAAATAAAAGGAAATAGTTTTTAAAGCAATGATCACTAGAGTATGCTGTGAAGGAGATTGGATAGCAGGGCGTGATGGCCGCTCTAGTCTCAGTCACTAGGGAGGCTGAGGCAGGAAGGTTGCTTGAGCTGGAGAACTCGGGGCTAGCCTGGGCTGTGTAGCAAGAGCCTAGCTCATAACATAATAATAGGTAAGCCTTTGTGTTATGCACATGGTGCTAGGGATTAAACTCAGTGCTTTTTGAATGCCTGGCATATGCTGTACTACTGAGCTGTATCCCCAGCTATGAATGTTAGTGAATAAGATGGTCCCTGGGACAGGCTAAGAATCAAGAGGAATCCAAGGGGGACTGGGCAGAGGCTCTGAGGCAGGCAGGCATTCCTAGGAAGCTGGAGGACTGATTGTGTTGGGTAAGACTAAAGAGAAAGGAATAGCTTAGCTTGAAAGAAATAGGAAGCCACCAAGTGTTAAATGCAGGATGGTGTGACCCAGTTTGAACATAGCCTAGTCTGGAATCCCACAGATGAGATGGAAAGCCATTGCAATAGTTGGAGCAGTGTGATGGCCATCATGGAGATAGGAAGTAGTGGATCCTTTCAGGAGTATTTTATAGACTTAATTGCTCTGCTTCATGGTAGGGGGTGTGGGGGAGGAAGTGATAAGATGAAACAAGTAAAATAAAGGGAGGTATGTATTGAAAGTGAACCAGGAAATCGTTCTGCTTTCTTACCCCAGCAATCACCCTGATACCAGGGTGAGGTCACCATGACAAGGACAACTTTGGGCAGTGCCACTTGTGAGTTGAGTCTTCTGTTGAAATGAATGACTTGGGCATGCCATTGAAAGCAGGGTGTGGCTGTGTATGTCTACAAACGCCGGCTGTTTCAGAGCAGGCCAAGGGTGGTATTGTGTGACTGGTGTAACCTCATTGGTGTGCTCTGCGAAGTTGATGATGTCATGGTTTCAAGGAAAACCTAATATAACACAACTGTGGAGAGAGCAGCCCTGTACGAAAACCAAAACCGTGTAAATGAACCATCTGTTTCACATCCGAGACGGAGTGTTGAAAAGCCTTGGGCCTCTCCATCTTGCTAAGTTCCCTTCTATCCAAAGGTCTTTGCCGTGTTTATAAGTAGTATCTGATAGGTCACTTGAACTGTAGCTATTAACTTTGAAATATAATAATTGCATTATAAGCAGTATGTGTACTCGTTAAATGCCATCAACTCCAACATATAGCTGCTTAGCTCATTAAAGCACTCTGTCCTGGGAAGTGCTGCTTCTCCCTCCCTCCCCTAGGAGGGACAGCTTGCTCTGGGTTAGCTCCAGAGGGCTAGGGAGCTCAGGACATAGATGGAAGACAGAGCAATTGGAGGCCATTTGATCTTTTCATCTTAAAGCAATTCCCCGCATGACCTCTTGTTCTGGATCCAGTGCAGGCCTCTAAATCTCAGGGCCTTTGAACTCCAGCAAAACTATGCCCAAGCCTGGTATTGGCAAGTGGCTCTTTGTCTTCCACAGTGTGCCCAGAGTCAGACAGAGGTCATGCCCCCCAAGAAACCATGCCTGAGGTGTCTGCTTTCACCTGACCACTCCTGTCTTGTTTATTGTGTGATAAGGAACTTGGTCATTGTTGAGCCACAGTGAGTGGCTCTCAGAGTGAATAGCTGAGGTACCTGCGGTCATGGTAGGTTGGCATTCAAGGTTTTGATTTGTTTGGCTAGTGGGTTGGTTTGAAACACATAGTCCAAAAAAAAAAAAAAAGGGGGGAAAGAAAAGAAAAGAAACATGTAGTCCAGTCTGGCCTCCAACCCTCTATCCTCCAGCGTTTGCCTCCTTTGTACTAGAGTTACAGGAGTGTACTGTCACACCTGGCCAAGAGAGCCTCTTTTCCTGAAGGAATGTGTTGATAGTCTGGTAAAGAAAAACTAAGGCTCTGAATGCCCAGGGTGTCCCTGGGGAACATGAGGAATGTGCCCCCCGAAGGAAGAAAGGCAGCTGTAAGGATCTTGCTTGAATGCTGGCCCTTGAGATACCCCAGGGGAAGGTATCTCAAGCCTTAGGGAAGTATTGCTAGGGATGGGGCCACTACAGGGTTTCTCTGTGTAGCAGTCCTGGCTGTCCTGGAACTTACTCTGTACACCAGGCTGAGCGAGAACTCACAGAGTCCTCTGCCTCTGCCTCCCGAGTGCTGGGGTTAAAGGCATGCGCCACCTCCCCCAGTCACACTTCATCCTTTTTGTGTGCTCTTCTGAGATCAAGAACGTAGCTAACCTTCAGAAGAACTAGAGCTTCCAGAAAGCCTGGTCCAAAAAGGCCTCTTGTTATCACCAAGAGTGTCTGGTTTGAAGGGCAGGAACAGCAGCCTGAGTCCCGGGTGTTTGCTCAGGGCTGGAGCCTCTCAGAGCTCCCTTCTCTCATGGTCAGTGAACGTGACCTGCAGTTCACCAGCATGGAATTTTTCACTTTTACTAATCATTTGTTATTAAGATGAGATTTTAAAATAAAAGTCTTTGGGTATGTTTTCTTCCTGCTCTGAACTTGCCAGTGATTACAATATAAATCCCAGATTCTCTGCTCCCTTGCCAGGAGCTCATAGAAGGAGCACATTTCATTTGTGTGCAGGGTGAGGGGCGGATGGAATGGTCTTTGATGTTGGTCCCTGAAGTTTGTTTTCTTTTGTCTTGGCCAAGGCATGGGGGTGCGGAGAGGGGAGCATCAGACTAGCCTCTTTCTTTTCCCACCCTTAAACTCTTTTTGTGAGGGACATCACTGTCATGATAAATTCCTTTGGCAGGCCAAACATGATACATGGGTGGCCGTTATATCCTGGCAAGAGCCGAGGTCCCAGGTCTCATCATACAGCAGTACCATTTGTGGCTTTCTTAAATACGATCAACTTCATAAGTAGATAATTTTAGAAATGATAAGCTTACATGTTGAAAAATGAGTTAATTTCTTTCTTTCTTTCTTTTTTTTTTTTTTTTGAGGCAGGGTCTCTTTGTAGCCATGACTGTCCCTGAACTGGCTCTGTAAACCAAGCTGGCCTCAAACTAGGAGATTTGCCTGCCTCTGTCTCCCAAGTGCTGGGATTAAAGGCATGCACTACCACCTCCCGGCTGAGTTAAAATTTCTGATTCTTATAAAATATTTTAATAAGGATGCTTGAATCATTGTTGTCTGCTTAGAAGCACCCTGACCCATATGTGCTGAAACCAACTGTGGTGGTGCCCCCTGGCACTGCTAACCCCAGGAACCTCTGGGTCCCACCCACCCACTGGTGTAAAAGCCATAAAGCCTTCGGTGATGATCTTTACATCCCCAATAAGTTCCAGAACATATACTTCGATCACGTTATTTTTAACTTCTTCCATTAAAAAAAATCCTTATGGAAATTATGTACTATTAATTATATAGGTGAATGTTTTTTTACACCTTCAAATGCAAGTCCATCGATACTTAGGTTAGGTGGGCATGTTTGAGTATTTGGTAACATAGTTAGAACTGTTTGTCTTCCCCATTTTAATGTCAGGAACTTTGTGACTGGGTCATTTGTAGGGTATTCTGGGGGTGGGATGTCATGCAGCCATTGGAATTGGTGGTATGATGATTATAAGGCGTGTGCCATATGCTGCAAATAAAACTGCCCATGCATTCTGATTCCTGCTAAGTAGTAATTATAGCTAAGACTTACAGCAACTTTACAACATCCTTCTGAGGCAGGTACCCTCAGCCTTGTCTCAGGGGGAGCTAGAACCAGAGAAGGGTTAGGTCAGTTTGGAGCTGTTAAACTGTGCAGGAAGTAAACTTAAGGAGGATGTATGAAACAATAGTTGTTGGATTAGCACGGGATTGAGTGCGCTTCTAAAAACATACTTGATTTTTCCTTTTCTTCTAACACGTCTTTTGTATGTATATGGAGGGGGCGATTTTGTTTTTGCTTTTGTTTGTTTTTGAGACAGGATCTTGCTGTGTAGCTCAGGCTGGCCTAAAACGCTCTCAAATCCTCCTGCCTCAAGTCTCCAAGCAAACTCCACCATGCTCTGTTGGTTTGATCACTTTCTAAGAAAATTTCTAAAGACCAGACAATAAAAGTACCAAAAGCATTGTTTTACTTTATTTGTGTGTGTGCATGTGTGTGATGTGCACATATAAAGTTCAGAGGACAACTTGAGTCAGTTTGCCTCTCCTCCCCCACATGAGTCCCAGGGACCTAACTCTAGTCATCTAGGCTAGTAGTGCCTTATCTGCTAAGCCATCTCAACTGGCTTCCAAATCCTTCTTCACCTGCCCTTCCTGTGTTTTCTTCTTCATGTCACTTACCAGCTCTTAGGACTGAGTTTGGTGACTCATAATAAGTAGCTTTTCAGTGCTACTAAAACGGCTGTTTTAGAGGGCGGAAATTAAAGCAACAGCAGGAGCCGTCCACTGCTGGGGTGGACCCGTTCTTCCGGCGACTGACAGTGGGCAGAAGGAAGGTTCGGGAGTGGAGGGTTAGCCAGTGGGTGATTCTGTAATCAAAGTCGGGCCACCTACCCACCTCGTTCCACAACGAAACTTGCTGAACTGCACAGCGGCTGTAGAGTCCACACTGCCAACGTGATACAGGTCATAAGCGTCCCCACCCTGCTGCTCCGCGTGGCTGCTCCGTACTGCTGCCATGCTATCCAGGGCACAGATGTTTGGATCTCAGCAGCCCACAGCGTGGCATTCTGCCCTACTTATAATCCCCAGGGAAGACAGTTTCTGAGCTACTTCATAAGACACCTCCATCTAGGAAAAGACTGTCTTGCTTCCTAACACCCTTAGGGCGCTGCTCTGTTTGTTCTTCCTCCCTCCTGGAGGAGCCATAACTCTCAGGGTCCTGATGCTGCTGGGTTTCTGTGGGGATGACGCTGACTTGTGCTACAGCGGGTAGTTGAGATTTGGCCTGAAAAGGGAAGTGTGTAATTGTGCTGACCCTGAAGTCTAAGCTAGACCCAGAGACCTTGGAATGAACTCTGTGTGTCTAGAGTGACAGAGCTGGTGGTGTTCTTGGCCTTCCCTTTCCTGGACCCTTCTGAGCTTCAGAGTAGATGCATATGTATTAGTTTTCCAAGACACGTGTCTCTGTAGTCCGTGGGGCCTTAAGTGAGTTGAGAGTCTTGTTTGTGTAGAGTTTGTACTTTAGTAGGACTGCCTTTTTACATGAAATATTTTTGTATGCTTCACAGTGAGGAAGTTTCCAGCAGTTATCCCTATGTTTAAAGTCAGAAGTTGGCAGCAGGACCAATGTTGAGGTTCAGAGAGTAAAGGGACTTACTGCCAAACCCTTCTGTACCCAGGAGCCACTCACCAACTCCTGTGATGTGTGCTCACCATGACAGTCCACATCCCATACATACAGTGTGTACACACACATACACACAAATAAATAAATGCAATTTTCAGATTTTTTAAAAAATGAAATAGAAAGGAGGCAGTCCCTGGCAAACCATGGGCCTCTTCTCCCCTGTAACTGCAGTGCAAAGCATATAAATATGTTTGCATGGGATCTTGAAGACCATGATTTCTGTACATCTGGCCACCTTCTGGAATGTGACAAGCATGTTAGCTCCAGCCCCAGGGTGAGTCTGAGGCGCTCCTGGCCTTTACCCACCAGTGTGAGCTTTATGTGTGAAGGGCTGCAATGGGAGAACTCATATTTTCCCTCGTCTATGGAGGAAGATCCTGTCTTCTTCAGCATCCCCTAATTCATCCTCTCTTCTTCCTGTCCTTCCAACAAGAATAGGATTTGTTCACTGAATGCCCAGACCAGTCAGTCTCTCATGATCCTCCTGCCTCCATCTCCCAAGTGCTAGATTATAAATGTGATTGTTTATCTCCTTAAGACACCACTGTATATATCTAGGAAACATAAACAACAATTTGTGTATTTTTAGCTGTCTTATATTATCTTGGAGCCCTCACCCACCCTACCTGCCCCCCCCAAAAAAGACTCTATATATAAACACCACAAAGTAGATTATTTGGATAACTTAGGTTTTTCAGTTGGGAGAATACAAAAGTGGGCATTATTTCTAAGAGAAGGGTTAGGCATATAGCTTGGTGATGGAGCCTTTGCCTCATATTCAAAAATTATAGGATTTTATTTTTTTATCGGTGAACAACTTTTTCCATATCGTGGGCTTAAAAATAAACTTGTATGGGATTATGGCTTTCCTGCTGCACTCTGCCCTTTGGACAGAAAAATGAGCCCAACCCTGATCGAAAGATTAACGGACTCTTTCTGGCTCTATGTGAAAGGTAATGCTGAACACCTACACTGCAGCCCTATGCTGTGTGGCCATGCTGGGTCAGAGGTTAGTTATTAACTGCTTCTCAAAGGGGACAGGAATTAAGTGAATTAAGAAAAAAGACAAAAGCACCAAAAACTGGTGTTGATAGTAATGTTGAAGCCCACAGCCGTAATCCGATTTGGGATTCCAGAGGACGTGATTCGTGAACTTTGTTAATGGAGTTTTCAGGCTCAAAGCCTGGGCTCTGGCAGATCAAAGGCTTGCTCACCGCCCCAGTGTGCCCCTAAAGAGACAAGTAATACTAAAAAGCAGAAACGGGGTGTATTCACCACAGCCACAGTGGGAAGAGGTCTGGCTGCCCTCAAGTCTGACTTGAGGTGGGTGTAAATACAGGGCAAATGGTATGCATAACTAAGCAGTCCCGTCATGGCGTGACCCCCCACCCCATCATCCATCAGCATTACCAGGCTCCAGTGTACCCTATAAAATAGTCATATGGTAAGTTGCCAGAACTCTGTGAAATCTCTTCCTTAGGAGAAGTTTCCTCCTCTAGCCGGCACCAGACTTATTTCTTTTCCTTTCCTCACCGTGAGACTCCTGAGGAAATTTTAATATTTGGGACACAAGTCTCTTAGACTGTCTTGTCTGACCACGAGGGCACAACCCGCAGAATCAACTAAGCAGGCTCATAGGGGCTCAGAGAGCCTGCATCAGGGAGCCTGCATGGATCTGAGCATGTATGTATGGTTTCTGGTTGCGTAGTTTGGTGGCCTTGTGGGACTCTTTAACAGTGTGTGTTGGGGGATGGGGATCTCTGACTCTTGCCTGCACTTAGGACCCTTTTCCTCCTATTGGGTTGCCTTGTTCAACCTTAATACGATTTGTGCCTAGCTTATTATAATTTGTTATGCAGTTGATATCCCTGGGATGCCTGCTCTCTCCCTCTGGAAATGGAGGAGTGGATCTAGAGGGAAATGGAGGAGTGGATCTAGAGGGAAATGGAGGAGTGGCTCTAGAGGGAAATGGAGGAGTGGATCTAGAGGGGCCACTGGGAGGAGTAGAGGAGGTGAAACTTGGTCAGGATGTAATGCATATAAAGAATTAAAAAAAAAATAAAAAGAACGAAACAAGGGGAAAAAAGAATATCTTGTCTGCTGGTTGCCAGGCGATTTCACTGTGGCTTCTGGTTAGGCTGATGTCAAGCATCTCTTGGTGGCCTGGCTTTTTAGCAGGAGGGTTGTATTGGCAGAAACATTCCTTTCTTTGCTGTAGTGGGCACACTCTTGATGGCATTCGTTGGGATGCTTGCTCTACCTATGATTCCAACTCTGCTTTTCACGCCCCTAAAGGGAGCCCTGGAGTTTCCTCGGCTACCAGCTGGTTGACTTCAGGTTTGCTTGTGAAAATAAGCAGCAAGAACAGCTGGTGAGGTTTCTGCTCACCTGTGGTGCTGGAAGTTTCCAAAGCCAGTTCAACTCCAGTGCTTGGGCGGCGGGTAATAATTGGTGGGGAGCATTTTGGGGTTGGCTACAAGTTTACTTAGGTTCAGGTAACCTTTAGAAAGGCAAGCCTGCTACCAGGAATGGTCAGGTGGCATGTTCTGAAGGCTTTGAATGCATTTGCATGCCTCAGACTAGCGGAGGACTGGGGCGGGGGGTGGGGAGGTGGGGGGGCAGCCCCTTCTCCCTGGGTGGCCCTGATGCCTCTGCAGCCCCTGCTGTGGTCAACTGAGCTTTACATTCAACTTTCAGCCACTTCTCCTTTTCAGGTGCCTGCTAGTAATATTACAAAAGCCAGACACCTTTCATCACCAAGGCAACTGCGTTTACCACATGACTATCAGGGAAGAAAAACACAAATAATCCTCTCGACCTCTTGACAAATATGCAAAGTATTCCAGGCCAGGCCTTGCCCTAGAACAGAGCGCTGGAAAGATAAGGAGGCTTGCTGGGGGAATGAAGTTAAAAGACCCGCATCTCCCAGCTGCCGCCGGTCCTCCCTGACTACTCCTTCACATCGGTGGCTTGAAAACCCGGGAAGATCTCTCTTTGCCAGTCCTGGCCGGCATCTCACTTCACTTTGCTGGGTCTTGGCTGCATTTGTTGGTGCAGTTCCAGTTCTTCCTGGCAGTTGTGTGTGTTGCATCTTCAGTGGTCATCTTAGGGTTATGACAGGGGGCAAGCTGTGTCGGAGTGTCCCCTCTCTCCTTTTATCTTGGGATATTGAAGTTGAAAGGGTGTGACCTGGGCTGTAGCTCTGAGTAGAGCACTTGCCTACCACGCAGGAGGCCTTGCATTTCATCCCTAGCACCTCAGCAGCCCCTGCACACATACACACTCACTTCTGTGCGTGCACACACACACACACACACACAAAGGAGGAAAAAATCTTAAACCCTCCTCAGAAAGGATTTGAAAATGAATCAGGAGAACCAGCTTAAAGCAAGCCTCCTGGCGGAGGAGAAGGAAGAGGAGCTCAGAAAATGGAGAAGCCTTGCTACTTTGCACCAGCATTGGGATCGTAGCAACATCTAAGCCTCCTTTCCCTCACCTCCTGTGCAGCTCAAGTGCACGCGCTGCACGGCACGCTGCAAGTGCAGTTTCTACTTCCCTGTGTACCGGGTGAGCCAAATAGCAGGGGGAGGTTGGCCTCTGCTGAGCTGCAGTTGGAGGTGAGAGAGGAAGTTGTGCTCATTTGGACAAAACCATCATTTCCTTAAAGTCTCGGCCCTGGGCTCTTAAGTAGGTCACTGAAGAAAAAAACAGAAAGTTCTCCATTTGTGAGATGGCCTGTGGCTGGCTGGCTCTCTGGAGGCCAGGTATTTGAAGTTGGTTGTCCCACATTGTACCTGCAACGAATTGGGCTCCCAGTTCACCAGAGATCAGGTTTCCAGATGGAAAATGAATGTCAAGGAGATGCCCCTTTCTGAAGTTTGTAGTCTGAGTAGGTCTGGTACCTTGTTGTTTGCCATGTCTCCAAGTAGCTTGCAAAGGGCCATGTAAAACACTTGAATGATGTTTGAAACATTCTTTTCTGATAGCTAAGTCAGACATGAGTGCTTTCTGGTCAGTTTTTCATTACTTCCAATTGTGACAAAATGTAAAATTTAGCTTTTTTTTCTTATGATACTGGGGATTGAACCCTAGGCATCTCATAATGCTAGGCAAGTGTTCCACCATTGACTTACATTCCCAGCCTAAAATTTATCATTTTAGCCACCTCAAGTGTACAGTTATGTATCCGTTCTGTTCACATTGTGTAACCAGCACCACCATCTGTCTCCAGAATCTTTTCATTTTTTCCAGTTTAAACTAGAGTTCAGTACCCTTCGGGCATTATTTCTCTGTTATGCCCATTCCCCAAGCCCCTCAGCCACCATTCGATTTCAATGAATTTGACAGCTCTGGGTATCTGGGTACCTCATATAAGTGGAAGCATAATACAATATTTGTCATTTGTAGCTTTTTTTTAAAATCCTCTTTTTGTTTTTGAAGCTGTATTTTGTATTTTTTCCTTCTCCCTGCCGGGCTTTATTCCTTTCTGTAAGCTTTAATTTTTTTATAAGTGTTATGTGTATTGGTGTTTTGCGTGAATGCATGCCTGTGTACCATATGCATGCAGTTCCCGTGGAGCCAGAAGAGGGTGTTGGATCTCCTGGAACTGCAGTTACAGATGGTTATGAGCCACCATATGGGTGCTGGTAGTTGAACCAGGATCTTCTGGAAGAGCAGCCAGTGCTCTTAACTGCTGAGCCGTCTGGTATTTATGTATAAATTTGTATAATAACTGTACTTGCTGAAGGAAAATATGACATTGGAACTAATTTGATAGAATTCTCTTTATTTTGAGGTGGGGTCTTGCATTTTTGGGTAGGGATTTGAGTGCTATTCCTTTTCTTATTAAAAATTATTTTGTTTACAATATATTCTGATCATGGTTTCCCTTCTCCCAGCTTCTCCCAGATCTTCCTACCCACCCAACTCCATGCCTTTTTTCTCTCATTAACAAACAAACAGGCAAATGAAAGAAGCACACTAGAATCCCCCCCCAGAGGGATTTGATGGTGATGTCCCACTTAAGACTGAATGTTTCAAGGTCTCTCATTCTCTTCATATTGTCCAGTTGTGGGTCTTTGTTAGTTCCTGTCTTTTTGTTTTTCTGAGATCGGGTCTCATTATGTATCCCTCGTTGTCCTGGAACTGGATATGTAGACAGGGCTAGCCTCAGACTCACAGAGATCTGCCTTCTTTTCTGTGCTGGGATTAAAGGCATGTGCCACCACACCTGACTGAGGTGGGGCCTTGTATTTTCTAAGCTGGCCTCAAAGTTGTGTACCAACTCTCCCCCCCCCCCCAATATCCGGGACTCTAGGCTGCATCACTGTGCCAAGTTCTTTATTTTTAGAAAAATCTCATTATTGGATCATTATTCTAGATGATTATAAGGGTTGAGGATAGAGCTCAATGGTATAAAGTACTTGTACGGTATGCTCAAAGCCCTAGGTTTAGTCCCTACTAAAATGCATCGGGCTATCCTTGTGTAGCGTATGGGCAAAAAAACCCTCAAAATAAAAGTACAGGGCTAGGGATATGGCTTGAGGGCAGAACATTGTTCCATCCCTTGCACTACAGAAATGAATGGATACTAAAACAGTTCTGTATTATCCCCTGCTTCCTACTCCTCGCTGAGACAGTGTAGAAGAGCATTTGTATGAGAGGTTAGAGCAGCAGGGCCCGGTTGGAGCTGCTCCCATCCAAAGGTAACCTCTCGTCCTTTCCTCTTCTAGGTGGTACACCTTGAAGTCCAAGCCAGGAAAGAAGGACAAAGAGCGAGGAGAAATTGAGGTCGATATCCAGTTTATGAGAAACAACATGACAGCCAGCATGTTTGACCTCTCCATGAAGGATAAGTCTCGGAATCCCTTTGGAAAACTGAAGGACAAGATCAAAGGGAAGAACAAGGATAGCGCCTCGGACACCGCTTCAGCCATCGTCCCCAGCACGACACCCTCGGTCGACAGCGATGAGGAGTCTTCTTCAAAAGACAAGAAAAAGAAGTCAAAGATCAAGACTTTGTTTTCCAAGTCAAATTTGCAGAAGACGCCGCTCTCCCAGTCCATGTCTGTCCTGCCTACGTCCAAGCCAGACAAAGTGATGCTCCGTCCTGGAGACTTGCAGTCCCGGTGGGACGATGATGAGGATGAGTCCTCCTCCACCTCAGATGGTGAGTTCCCATCTTTGCTCACTCACCTACTTCCCTGGTCTCCCTGAAGGAAGAGGTGGGTCTTTGGGATTTAGTTACCACAGCAATGATGGTGATGAAGTTCACTAAGGCTTTCTTTCCTAAGAGAATACTAATGTCTTCTCCCAGGGTTTGGAGCTAACAGAATAAGTGTATTTGAGGGTTTCTTTTTTGTTTTGGTGGTTTTTATTTTATTTTATTTTTATTTATTTTTTTTGCTGTTGTTTGTCCTCTCACAGACCTGGGGATCTGGCCCAGGGCCTTCAGTATGCTGGGCAGGTGCTCTAACACTGACCCATACCCCCAGAACCTGTTGTATATGAAAAAATAAAACTATAGGACCAACCATGTTGTAATAGGACCATGTTATATGTCTGATACTTCGTTAATTCCTTAGATGTCTGCGTTAATTCCTTAGATGTCTGCTGAGCTTCTATCGTGTGCTTAATTCCCATGTGGTACGTCCCTGATGGAAGCTAAATAGTCCAGTCTCCTTTATCCAAATTGTGTATTTTGAACTCCAGCTTCAATTACTGAATCCCTTTTAGTCGCCAAATTCTGTTACTCTATCAAGAACATTGCCTTTTCCCTTGGTTTAACCCAGAATTTCTTCACTTCAGCATCACTGACTGTTTGGGCTGATAATTCTTGTGGGGAACCGTCTTGTGCATTGTAGGATGCGTAGGCAACACCAGCACCTTCCTATCAGTTACCATGATTGAAGACGTGTGCAAATGCTGATAGATTGACAGATGCCACTGCCCACTGCAACTACTTCTTACCACCCCCCCTCTTCCTGTCTTTGCAATGCTGATGGCATCATACATGGCTTATCAGGAACTCATCAGTGAGCTGTGCTCCAAATCACTCACTCATATAGTTTCTTTTTTTTTTTTTTTTCTTTTTTGTTCCTAGAGCCTTGGCATGATGACAAATGCTTTACCTCTGAGCTCTAGCCTCAGCTTTATTTCTGTGTGCAGGTCAGAGGCTAGCTCGTGGGGGTCAGTTCTCTTTTGACCATGGGAGTCCTGGGTATTTAACTCAGGTCACCAGGCTTTGTAATCAATACCTCCACTCCCTGAACCATCTCTCCAGAACTTAACCCTCTGTGGTTTACTTCCTTCCCAGTCATGTCCCACAAGAGAACACCCAGCGCGGATCATACACAACCGAACCAGACCAACTTCAGCCTTCCCAAGAAAGAAGGGCTCTCCTTCCTCGGCGGCCTCCGCTCTAAGAACGACTCCCTTTCAAGATCTAACCTCTGTATCAATGG
Source organism: Ondatra zibethicus (assembly GCA_004026605.1). NCBI lineage: Eukaryota > Metazoa > Chordata > Mammalia > Rodentia > Cricetidae > Ondatra > Ondatra zibethicus. Next base: position 30,064 of record PVIU01016954.1, read on the forward strand.
GAACCATGTTTATATGGAGCAGGCAGAGGCCAAGAACGAGATCAGGGACAGCAGCCCTTCAAATTCCCCATCCCCGCAGGGCTTCAGGAAGAGGCATTTATTCTCCTCCACTGAAAACCTGGCTGCCCGGTCTCCTAAAGAACCAGGGGAAGGAGGTGGCGGTGTAACCTCTGACAGACGACTGTCCAACTCTTCTACCAAGGATTCTGTGAAGTCCATGTCTTTGCCGTCCTACCGACCTCTGACCAGCGAGGATGGTAGAGAGAGCGTGTCTCCAGCAAACACGGAGACTCCGAAAGAAACGAAAGAGAACAAAAAGCAAGAGAGCAAGAAGTCCTCTTTGCTTTCTCTGGTGACAGGAAAGAAAGATGCGGCTAAAGGCGGTGAAGGAGAAACTCTTCCCATTGTCTCAGAGAAAGAGAAGGAAAGGCAGGGCATGCGCGTGGAAGCCCAGCTGAGGGAGGAAGACCCTGGGAGACGGTCTGAGAGAGATGTCGTACCTGCTGCCTTGCAGTGGGGCAGCCCCCAGAACCACTTTGAAGATGTGCAGATCTCAACCCCAGAAGCTGGCCTGGAGCCTAAGTCTGAACCGAAGCCACCAGTTCCCGCTGCAAGGACTCCCCAGACCAAAGCTGTGAAGCCTAGGTAAATTAGATTTTTATATATGGGACATTTCTCTGCCACTATCTGGTATTTAGCAATCTCCACTAGAGCAAACCTGGTCAGTTTCAGGATGTGTATGCAGAAGTCATTTGAACCAGTCACCTCTGCTGGCCTGGCTTGCCCAGCACGAAGAGCAGAGGTGTTTCCCAGCCTAAAGCCACAGCTCAGCCATATGTGGGTGGGGGTTGTTTTTCTCGGTGAGCTAACCAGACCCTAGTGAAAGGAGAGAGAGAGTCTGTGGCTGATTTTGGGCATTCATGGTTGCGGTGGATACATGGGCAGAACCTGGGTTTAAGCCGTGGAGATGGCTGCCTTTCCTCCTGGCACTTGGCATCCGCGTGCTGGTGCGAGAGACCCTTGGTCCCCCTTTAGTGTAGCTGTGGCCGTTCTTTGTCTCCTCCGTCCCTGATCATAAGCTCCTGACTCATCACGAAGAGCAGCTTTTCTGACTTTCATGTTGACATTTCTCTGGCATGGGGGGCAGAACTTTCTGGAGATCGTGCACAGGTGTACTTTTCTCTTCGACGTCCAGACTTGTCGCCTTGTCTTAAAAGGAACTGTAGGCTGCCTCTTGTTCCAGCTGAGTCTTTCCCTTGTGTGACAGATGTGCTTGGTGCTCAGCAGTGTCTCGTCCTGTGGGGAGAGTGTGTCTCAGCTGTGGAGTATTTACTTAGCGTGTATGAGGCCCAGGCTTTGATTCCCCGACACTGAAGAAACACAAAGCGGTCCATTTGTATGTCAAGAATTGCTGTTTCCTGGCTTTGTAGACCCTGCCCTAAATGTAAAAACCCTGTCCCTCTTTAGTGAGTATTTTTATGTTTCTTGAAATGCATCTGCAACTGACCTGCAGACTTTATTTTGTCCTTTTTGCAGACTGGACGTACCTCCAGAGGCCCAACCCAAAGCCAGGCTTCCTTCCCCTGACTCTGCTCTCTCTCCTTCTCTTCTTTCCAGCTCTCCTCAGGCCCCTCTCTTTTCTGACCTGAGAGGTGACTCAGAGACACAATCCTCTGAAAGTCCTTCTGCCTCCTCCTCTTCCTCATCTCCCCTGGCAGCTCCCCTCTCCACATCCACCCCAATTGAACACTGGCCCCCCACAGGCAAGGGGGAGGTTGATGCTGAAGAACCCCCTTTGCTCCTCAAGGCTGTCTCTCAGAAGGAGAATGTAATGCCAGCTCCGAACACTGGTTCTTCTGCCTCAGGACCACCTTGCAAACAACTGACCATCTCAGTGCAAAAAGGGACGGAAGAGTCTTCAGGGAGCGAGACCAGGGAGACAGGCACGGGGAAGGAAGCCGGCAGTGATGAGTCAGGAAAGAATCCCATGGGGCAGCAGGAAGAACATGTGAAGGTTCCTGGCCCAGAGCAACACTGGGTCCCCTCACCTGAAGAGGTCCTGGACGTACCCTCTGGGCCTTCACTCAGGAGTGGCAGCAGTGCAAACCCTGCTGAGAAGTCCCCCACAGGGAGAAAGACAGACTCTGAGCATCAATCTAGGTCTTTTGTGGAGAAGGATCACAGTGGTGGAATAGCTCATGCAGGCAGAGAAACAACACCTCTTCAAGAGGAAGAGGTGGCCTCCCTGTTTGGTAGCATAGCAAGGAAACATGAAGAGATACATTCGAATGCTGGTGGAGGTGAAAAGAAAGTCAAGAAGCGTGTGTCCTTCTCTGAACAACTCTTCGTGGAAGAAGAAACAGAAAAACGCACTGAGCTTGAGGAAGAGGACGAAAGTCATCCCCAGCAGCTGACACGTGAAGGGTCGGTTGCTGGAGGCAGGCTCGATGCAGAGTCTCCTGAGTGTCCCCACACAGAAGGCGCAGGAGAGGAACCTGTGACCACAGCAGCTCAGTCCATCATTCCTTCTGAAAGCGAGAGTTTCTCAGAAGACCCCACGAGTGAAGCCAGCCCAGCAAGAGGCACCCAACTCTGGAGGGTTGTGGAGAATGATGGCCTTATGACTCAGTATCAGAGCAAAGCCAGTGATCATGAAGGCCTGTTGTCTGACCCGCTAAGTGACCTTCCATCTGCGTCTGATGTGAAATCTCCTATCATGGCTGATCTGAGCTTGTCTCTTCCTTCCATTCCTGAAGTGGCATCAGATGATGAAAGAGTAGATGAGGCTGGCGATGGAGGAGAGGCAGAAAAGCTGGTTGATCTACAAGCAGGAGTTTCACCCCTGAACATGTCACCTTCCGGTCTGGAGAAGGCAGAGGGGCCGAGTGGCAGGACACGTGAGTCAGCGCTTGTGGAGAATCTACATGACTGCAGGCCAAAATCTCCCAGAGTGGCTCCTTCCGAGCAGACAGCAGCACTAGGAATTGCTGAGCCCTGTCTTGGCAAGAGCTCAAGTGTGAATAAACAGTTACCAGGCCCTGGTACTGTCGAGGAAGAGGAACTGGAGCAAAGTGGGAGGCCAGGCTCGCCTCTCCGCACATCCCAGGGCTCTCCCATGCCCAGCCCCTCACCCTCTGAGACTTTTCCTGCTGCACACTCTTTGCCTAGTTCTCCACATTCCAATGACCACCGCACCAGTGTAGCAGAGTCTCAAATAAAAGCAACCCCAGAAGGCTCCGCTGGTAAAGTTGAAAATTTTGGCAAGAAGAAGCCACTTCTCCAAGCCTGGGTCACACCCTCAGAGATACATCCAGTCTCAGCTCAGCCGAGCGCTGGAGCTGGGGCAGCCAAGCACAGGTGAGAGCCGGTGGGGGAGAGTGTCTGTGCATGGGAAAGCCGCCCTCTCTTTGCTTTTACCTGCAGAGACCATGTCTTCAAAACGAATGGATGTCCTGATGTCAGAATTTGCCCGTTTCGCTGGCAAGGCTTGTCACCGCAGGGCCATGTACTTTGTGCTTGGAATAACTCAAGAACCCAGCCATGCGTGTAGCAAGGACATAGTAGTCTTCAAAGATAACCTAGGAGCGCTACTGCCGTGTGATGGAGCTCTGTAGCTGTGGAGGTGTGGGGCGCTTGTGTCTCCAGGGGCTCAGAAGCCAGCTGAGATGGAGTGGTAGAAGGGAGCAAAGCTGAGGACGGCCTCTGAGGACCGCTCCAAGAATAGCTCTCATGATCTGCGCTCTCCCTTACTGTAGACGCCCGTGAGGATGAGAAACTTCCTGTCTTTCTTCTGTATTGTTAACATTGTTTTGTTTGTTTGTTTTAATTAAAAACATTTTTTTTTTTGGCAGCGCTGGGGATGGAACCTGAGGCCTTTTGCATGCTGGGCCAGTACTATGCCACAGAGCTACATCCCAGCCTGAGAGACTGTCTTAATGCTCTTGTGTCTATAAGCAGACTGAGGGACTTAGTGTCTATTGGGACCCCCACCCCTACTCCACGAGCCAGGGATGAGCTTTGGTGGTTGTGTGTGGCTCTCTGATCAGTTTGACCTTGAATTCCACAGGAGCTAAGGCACAAGCTGGAGGTTGGGCGGGAGATGATTCCCCTCCCCCTTGCTCGGCTTGCTGGCAGCCACCTTTGAGATGGGTAGTTCTCAGCTTTGTGGTTACTGAAAGTTTAAGGATCCTTTTCTTGTCTTCCTAGGCTTCATCCTGTGAAGCCAATGAACACAACAGCCACCAAGATCGCAAACCCTAGCTTGGGCACTGCTGCCATCATCAGTGAGAACCTGATCAACGAAGCCATTATAAAGGTATGTGTTCTGAGAATTTGGCGTGTTTGCTTACATCGGCAGAGCTTGCATGTATAGAGTCACCATTACAGCTGGCCTCCATCTGTGCAGCTACACAGGGGTCTTATGGGAGGAGAACTTGAGCTCATTTAGTCTGGAAACAAGCCTGGGCAACATAGCAAGATGCTATCTCAGAACAAACAACAGCAAAAGTTATAGACCTTGGGCAATTCTGGGAATTACTTATGCAGACCTCTGATGTGTCTGGAGTCTGATAACCTCTAAGGGTCAGACTGTCCTTAAATGGATAATTACATTTCCTTATAATTATTTATTTTTCACTGCATTCTTTCTTGTCTCTAGCAACATGATTGCCACTGGAACTGTATGTTTGTTGAGTATGGTGGTGGTTTTTGTTTATTTTGTTTTGCATTTCTTAAAGACAAAGTTTCTGTAGCCCAGACTGGCCCAGGCAGTCCTTCTGACTCAGCCTCCTGAGTGCTGGGGTTACAGACAGGTGTCCCCACCTTGTTCTCTTTAAAGAAAAGATTTCCTTTCCTTTTCCTTCCTTTCTTCCCTCCCTCCCTTCCTTTCTTTTATTTTTTGTTTCTTTTAGAGTTTTTTTTTTTGGGTAGCCTTTGCTATCCTGGAACTCACTCTGTAGACCAGGCTGTTCTCAAATTCAGAGATCCACCTGCCAACACCTCCTGAATGCTGGGATTAAAGGCATGCCCTACCATCTCCCGGCTTCATTTTTATTTTTAGGCAAGAATATAAAATTCGTGATACAGACATGCTGGATTTTATAACTGTGTTTCAAAATGGTTTCCAACATTTACAAAGTTGCAACAATAGCACAAAGAACTCATGTAGATCATCATCCAGATTGGCACATTTGACCCAGTTTGCATTATCCCCTCCTGTCCCTTCCTCTCCCTCCTGCTTTTTCTCTATATACCACTGCGTTGTAGTTTTAGTTTTTGTTTTGATTTGTTTTGTTTTTTATTCTGAACCATTAAAAGTAAGTTGTATGCGCTGTGGCTTTTTTTTAGTTCTAATTTTCTTGGGTGTGAATTATGTGCACGGCTCCAGGTGTTTGTGTGGGTGTGTACACGTGTGTGGCGGCCTGAAGTTGAAGTCCCGTGTCTTCCTCTCAAACTCTTCATTTATTTTTCTTTTAAAACATATTTTTTTCATATAATATATTTTGATCATGGTTTCCCTCCGTCATCTCCTCCCAGATCCTCCCCACCCATTCAACTCCATGCCTTCTTTCTCTCTCTCTTTACAAAACAGACAAGTATAAACAATACTAAAACCAGAAGAAAAAGCATGTACGCAGAGACGCACACATACACAAAATTGGAACCCATAAAAACACAAAATTAGAAACAATAATATACAAGCAAAAGATTAATAAGTTTAAAAAGAACTCCAAGCAAAGCAATATGAGACAAAAAAATCTACAAAAATACCATTGAATCTATTTTATGTTGGCCATCTGAAGTGTGGCTAGTATCCCCAGCGACACTCTCTTGTAGACACTAATTTTTCCTTTGCAAATGGTTGTCAACTAGAAATGGCTTTCTGGTTAGGGACGGGAACTTGGATCCACTTTTCCTCTCAGCACTGGGACTCTGTCTGGCTTAAACTTGTGCACGCTCTTTGAGTTCGTTATGTATCCAGTCCTGCTGTGTCTAGAAGGACTTGTTTCCTTGGTGTCCTCCATTCCTTCTGTCTGTCTCTTCTTCCACAGAGTTCCCTGAGCCCTGAGGGAGACCTTTGATAGAGACATTCCACTTAGTCCAGTTGAGGGTCTCTTATTAGTTCTCACCTCCTGCAGGAGAAAGCTTCTCTGGTGATTGCCAAGTGACACATGATCTATGGATGTAGCACAGCGTGGCTAGGAGTCATTTTATTGCTCTGTCCCAGCAGTATTTGGTTCTCTCCTAGGTCCATAGCCTGTCTAGTCTAAGGGTCTTGGCCCCTGGAGCATTGTCAGGTATGGGTTCCATCATCTCCTGGAATGTTTTTTTAATCCAATCCAACTCCTAACAACTTTTGTGCTACATTTTTTTTTTAAAGATGGGTCTCTCTATATAACCCTGGCTGGCCTGGAACTCACTATGTACTTCAGGCTAACCTCAAACTCAGATCTGCCTGCCTCTGCCTCCTGAGTGCCGACATTAAAGATGTGTGCCACCACTTCTGGCTTTTTGTGCCAGTATTGCACCAGGATAACGTGCAGGCAGACCACCATTGTAGATGGAAGGGTTTATAGCTGGGTTGGTCTTTTCTCCTTGGATAGCATGGAGAGTACTTTCTAGTACCATGAGCACTGGTCCAGAGGGGGGAAGGCGCTAGTTGGGCATCAGTACAACTTCTCTGTGTTCAATGAGTTAATGTAAGTGTTGTCTTCAGCAATAGTGCTTTACCATCAGTTTGTGGAGAGCAACCAATAGCCTTGGCAATAGCCTGGGTTTTGGAAGGTTTTCATGGGGCCCCTCTGGCCAATAGCTTAATTAGATATAACCCATTTCTGGCACCAGAACTTTCATTTGGTGGCGAGAGATATCTAGTTGAGGTTTTGCCTCCCCTGTTGTTTGGTGACTCCATTTTTAGTTCTTCATGTATGTATTTATTTTAAGAAGCTTATGCTGTGGGGCTGGAGAGATGGCTCAACGGTTAAGAGCACTGGCTGCTCTTCCAGAGGACCCAGGTTCAATTCCCAGCATCCGCATGGCAGCTCACAATGGCCTGTAGCTTTAGCTCCCTGGGAGCTGACACCTTTACACCAATGCACATAAAATAAAGTTAAAATAGATTATTTAAAAAAAAAAGAAGCTTATGCTGTAGTAGGTATCTATATGATTCAAGTGGCCATTAGTGGTAGTTGTCTCTCCCTTAACTTCCTCTTCCCTTCCCCTACCCATTTAATCTTCTGTTCCAGTCTCCCCCGGTCCTCCATCTCTCCATGACTATACATTCTATTTCCCCTTCCTTGGGAGATCCTCCCCTCTGCCAGCCCCTTAGTGTATACCTAACCTTTATAAACCCTATATGGATTGTATGTAGCCTCCTATCAAAGACTTTAAAAGCTGACATCTACATACCAAATTTGTCTTTTGGGTCTGGTTACCTGACTCGAGATGTTTTTTTTTTTTCTAGCTCTATTTGCCTGTGAAGTTCATAATTTCAGTTTCCAGTTTCTAGCTACTATGATTAAGTAGAACAGTAATGGATGAGCAAATGTCTCTGTAGTAGGGTGTCGAATCCTTTGTGGATATGCCCAAGAGTGGTATAACTGGACCTTGAGACCCGCTTCCAGTGTTCTTAGGAACTGCCTGCCACACTGATTTCTATAATGGCTGTACAAATTTTCACTCCCACCAGCAGTGGAGGACTATCCCCTTACTCCACATCCTCAACCGCATGAGCTGTCATTTGTTTTATGGATTTGGCCATTCTGACTGGTCAAAGATGAAGTCTCAAAGTAGTTTGTTTGCATTTCCCTGATGACTAATGATATTGAACATTTTTTGAGTGTTTCATCTTTTGTGAACTCTGCTTAGTTCTGAACCAGTTTTTAATTTGGTTGTTTTCTCGATGTCCAGCTTTTTTAGTTCTTCAGTATTTTAGACATTAACCCTCTGTTGGATATGTAACTGGCGAGTATCCTTTGCCATACAGAAGCACTTCAGTTTCATGAGGTCCCACTAATTACCAGTTGACCTCGGTGCCTATGCTCTCAGTGTTCTGTTCAGAACACCTTTCCTGTGCCAGTGAGTTCAAGATTATTACCCACTTTCCCTTCTGTCAGATTTGGGGTGTCTGACCTTATGTTGAGGTCCTTGATTCATCTTTAGATGAGTTTTGTGCAGGGTGATGGGTATGACCTGGTGCAATCCAATTTGATCAGCACCATTTGTTACAGATGCTGGGGTTTGTGTATTTCTGGCTTTGTCAAAAATCAATTTAGGTGTGGATTTTAGGTCTGAGTCTTGAATTTGATCCATTGATGAACATTACTGTTTTACGCCACTACCGTGCTGTTTTTACTATTGTGGCACTATTTACTATTGAGATCGGGATGGTGATACTCCAACACTTCTTTTATTCAGGATTGTTTTAGTTATCCTGGATTTTTTGTGTGAACATATGAAGCTAAAATTGCCCTTTCAGTTTCTGTGAAGAGTTGTGCTGGGGTTTTGATGGGGACTGCACTGAATCTATAGATTGCTTTTGGCAGGGTAGCCCTTTTCACTGTTAATCCTACCAATCCATGAGCACGGGAGATCTTTCCATCTTAGGCCTTTGATTTCTTTCTTCTGGGTCGCAAAGTTTTTATTCTGCAGGCTCTCTGTTGCTTCATTAGAGTTACCCCCAAGATATTTTGCAACTGTTTGGAAAGGTACTACTGTTTCCCTGGTTTCTTTCTCAGACTGTCATTTGTATATAGCAGGGCTGCCTTTTGTTCCTCTTTTTTTTTTTTTAGATTTATTTATTTATTATGTATACAGTGTTCTGTCTGTCTGTATGCTTGCTGGCCAGAAGAGGGCACTAGATCTCATTACAGATGGCTGTGAGCCACCATGTGGTTGCTGGGAATTGAACTCGGGACCTCTGGAAGAGCAGTCAGTGTGCTTCTAACCTCTGAGCCATCTCTCCAGCCCTAAACCTTGTATTTTTGAGATACGGTCTTTTCCTAAACCTGGCTCACTGATCCAGCTAAGCTGTTTATCAAACCTGGGGATCCTACCCTCTCTGGCCCTCCAGTCCTAGGGTCACAGGCACATGCAAGCACACTTGGCTCTTCATGTGAGTCTGGGAATCCAGACTCAGGTCCTCACGGCAATCACTTTACTCACTGACCCACTCCCAGCCCCTCCTAAATTCTTGAGTGTGTAACTCCTGAGAACAAAGGGATTCTTCAAAATCCAGAAGTTTATTGTTGAATTAACAGCCTTCTCACCTCTGGCATCTATTTCACAGTTGTCCCAACAAGGGGACAACCCTGTTCAGTTATTTGTGCCACAATCCAGGCACCAGTCCAGGCCTGCTCCTTACTTTTTGTTTTGTCTGTTTTGGTGTGGTTTGGTTTTTGTTTGTTTGTTTTTCCGAGACAGGGTTTGTCTGTGTAACAGCCCTAGCTGTCCTGCTTCTGCCTCCCAAGTGCTGGGATTAAAGACAAACCACCATGCCCAATTCTTATTTTTTAATAAGAAGGTTTTGCCAGGCGTGGAAGTAGAGGTGGGAGGATCTCTGAGTTCGAGAATAACCAGGACAATACAGAAAAACCCTGTTTTAGAAAAAAAAAATCAAAAATAAAATGTACTACTTATCCTGTCACTTCTGAAAGATTTCCTTTTGGTATGTATGTGTGATACTGGGCATGCCAGACCATACAGTCCCAGTTCCCCAAAGCATTCGTTTTTATTAAAGATTGTATTTTTATTATTGTTAAGATACGTGTGTCTCTGTGGGTGTGAATGCAAGTGCCCTAGGAAGCCATAATCATTTGAAATCTCTGGAGCTAGAGTCAAAGGTGTTTGTGAGCCACCTCAACTGGTTGCTGGGGACCAAACTCAAGTCCTGTGGAATCCGTACATGCTCTTCATCACTGAGCCATCTCTCCAGCCCCCTGCAAGTGTTCTGCCATGCTTGACGATGGTTGCTCTCCTTCCACCTCTGCCATCAGGAGCCGGATTAAGCATTCATTGGGTTTTGGAGATCGGAGTCTTGAGTGAAAGTGGCTCAGCGGTGATAATTATTGCTGAAAACCATTGATCATCACCTAGCTCCATCCTTGACCCCTTTCCTTGTAAGCTGGGCCAGCAAGGCAGCATTGCTTTCAGAGCCTCCAGCAGTGCTAGAACCATGTGCCTTCAATGGCTTAGCCCTGACAGTGTGTGCCTGCAGTGACTCCATCTACCTGCTTGATTGGCTGGCTTCTGTGGGATAGTGATGATAGAAACAGCAGCACTAGCTGCCAGCAGGTTTTTGTTTGTTTGTTTTTCTGCCAGGAAGGTTTTTTGTTTTTTTGTTTTCTGATATTTATTAGGAAGTTGGGCCAGAGGACAACATAAAGATGATATAATTAAATCTAGTCATCTAGCAGTTTCCCCTTCCTACTTCCTTACAGTGCAGAATGCTTCGCGACTCTGATTTTATTTTTATTTCATGTGCACAAGTGTTTTGCCTGTGTGTATATGCACATTAAGTGTGGGCCTGGTACCTAAGGAGGCCAGTAGAGGGCACTAGGTCCCCTGCAACTGGAGTTAACGATGGTTGTGAGCCACCATGTTGGTGTTGGAAGCCAAACCTCGGCCTCTACAAGAGCAGCAAGAGCTCTTAAACTGATGAGCCGACTCTCTAGCCCCTCGTCTGTCTGTCTGTCTATTGTTGATTAGTTGGCAGCTTGACTTGACTGATGTACTAGGCATTGAGCCCAGAGAGAAGCAAATGCCTCTTTTTCAGAAAGCAAGCAAGACCCTCAACTCCCATTTTATGTCCTCTTTCCAGTTCATTTAATCAAGGGTTTATCTCCCAGGACTGAGACAATAACTTAGAAAAAAAGGTGCCCTTCTCAGTTTGCCTCCTGTGTGTGCTCACTGCTGCCCCTCGGCCTGCCATAGGGCCCCTTGGTCTTGGACCCTCCCAAGTAAATATTCTAGGTAAATATAGAAAGCTCCTTGGAGACTGCTGTTGGCTTTCTAGAGAAGAGCAGCTTTGTACTAAGCATAAAGCAGCATTTGTAAAAATAACTTCAAAATAAGAGAGTTTGGGGAAGAAATCACAGAGCTAAAGGAAATGAAAAGCTTGTAAGGTCATTGCAACACTGTTGTTTGTTTGGGTTTTTTCCCTTGGCTGTTGTTTTAGGACCTCCCTTAAAAAATCATTTTGTGTGTTTGACAGTTTCACATGACTATACAACGTACTGTGATTATTTATGGTCACCTCCTAGTACTCCTTCCCCCCCACACACCCCGCGCTCGCCCCGCTTCTGCTGATCTCCTTTTTCTTCCCAACTAGTGCCTCTCCTACCGTATGTGCCGTCTGCCTGTGTATTCCTGAGTGCAAGGCCACATCCTCCAGCAGTTCAAGGCCATCCTGAGCTAAGTGAGACCTTGTCTCAGAAAGAAGGTGGTGGTGTGGTGACACACACTTGTAATTTCCAGAATTGAGTGGTGGAGGCAGGAGGATGGGGAAGTACTCAAGGCCAGCATGGGCTGCCTGAGGTCCTGTCTCATAGAGAAGGAAGAGATGGAGAGGAACCAAGTTGTTATGGATTTAATGATACTGGCCCACACTTGCTAAACACACACTCTGTCACCAAGCTACATGCTCAGCCACTAATTAGTATTTCTTAATAAAACCCTTATATTGTGGACGTGTAATCTATAACCCTCCAGGGCATGTTTCTTGATGTGAAACATCAGTGGACACTTTTTTAGTTTTCGAGACAAGGTTTCTACAGTCCTGGTGTGCTGGAACTCTCTGTAGATCAGGGTAGCCTCGAATTACACAGATCCTCCTGCCTCTTCCTCCTGAGTGCTAGGGTTAAAGGCATGTGCCACCGCCACCCAGCAGTGGACGCCTTTTCTATGGCAAACTGCATTTGACAAGAAAGCTTCCTACCATATCTTTTTATTTCCTTTGAGATGGGGGTCTCAATCTGTAACCCTGACTGGCCTGGAACTCTTGATGTAGCCCAGGCTGGCCTCAAACCTGTCTACCTCTGCCTCCTGAGAACAGGATTAAAGGTGTGTGCTTCCCCAGCCAGCTTCAAGCCTCATCATCATTTTTTAGCATAATTTAGTATTGTTAAATACATCCACATTGTTGTGTGTCCGACATCCAGAACACTGTAGTCATGAATGAAACTTTTTCCTTTTCTTTTTTTTTTTTTGATTTTTGATTTTTATTTTTTTAAATAGATATTTTTTCCATGATATTTATTGAGTTCTATATTTTTCTCTGCTCCCCTCCCTGCCTCTCCCCTCCCTCCTTCAGCCCTCCCCCAAGATCCCCATGCTCCCAATTTACTCAGGAGATCATGTCTTTTTATACTTTCTACTTCCCATGTAGATCATATCTATGTAAGTCTCTCTTAGTGTCCGTATTGTTGTCTAAGTTCTCTGGGATTGTGGTTTGTAGGCTGGCTTTCTTTGCTTTATGTTTATAAACCACCTATGAGTGAGTACATGTGATAATTATCTTTCTGTGTCTGGGTTACCTCACTCAAAATAATGCTTTCTAGCTCCATCCATTTTCCTGCAAAATTCAAGCTGTCATTATTTTTTTCTGCTGTGTAGTACTCCATTGTGTAAATGTACCACATTTTTTTTATTCATTATTCAGTCGAGGGGCATTTAGGTTGTTTCCAGGTTCTGGATATGACAAGCAAAGCTGCTATGAACATAGTTGAGCACATGTCCTTGTGGCACGATTGAGCATCCTTTGGCTATATACCTAAGAGTGGTATTATTGGGTCTTGAGGAAGGTTGTTTCCTAATTTTCTGAGAAATTGCCACACTGACATCCATAGGGGTTGTACCAGCTTGCATTCCCACCAGCAATGCAGAAGTGTTCCCTTTTCCCCACAGCCTCTCCAGCATAAGTTGTCATCAGTGTTTTTGATCTTGGCCATTCTTACAGGTGTAAGATGGAATCTCA